>JAURVB010010385.1:0-82450 GCA_033002965.1 Piper betle | reverse complement strand
AACTTCTGTGGGCGAGCTAGCCGATAGCCGCAAGTGGGACGTATTTGATGGAGCAGTGTCAGCTCAGCTCAAGCCGATACTAATTTATTGCGTATTTTATTTTGTTGGACTAATTGTTGATATTTGATCTCTTGTTCATGCAACCGTGTTCTCAAAACGCATGAAAATAATAGAGCAATATGAGTGGATAGAGTTCATATAAGGTAGACGAAAAGAGAGCCTTGGTGAATAGCTAAACAAACTGAAAACTTCCCAACTGCAGTAGTGGCCACGTTACATTCTAAAGATTTAACAGCAATAACAAGAGACAATTTGGTGTTACCGGGCATTTAAATACTTTATTACGCACACCCATACACATCCATATAGATCGATCCACACACACTTGCATACCAGTGCCATAAGAACACAAGAATATATCAGACTTGTTCATCAGAGATGATCATGCATTGTCCAGCTCCTAATACAGTATAAATAAACGCACAAGTTAATGCAAATAGCAAGAGGGTTCTAAACCTCGTGCAAATCAAGCATCTAAAAAAATGGGTTATTGCTACTGCATACAAATCGTTAAGGGGATAGAAGATATTCATATTGGAGGAAGCAAGGTTTTAGCAAATAGAAAGCATGGTGATTCATTCACATTGAATTTAGCGTCCAACCATTATAAATGACTTACAGAGAAAGCATAAGCCTTGAACAACTTTAAAGGCGGCTGTCCATGACACTAGGGCCAGATCGGAGGTATAACAAGACCAACGTGACCAACTGCACAGTCTGAGCGGTGAAGAACAAATTGATGAGATTGTTTGGCTACTTCTCAATTCATACTTCATAAACTGCTTAACCGAAATCATGAGTCATCCATAGAAGTTTCAGAAATCTTACAATGAGAGCAAGGGAACAGAAACTCATCGTGATACAATATGTGGCAACAGTTTTAGCCTAACTTCAAACTCTAAACTCGTGGATAATTTGTTGGGTTTATCTCACATCATGTATAGAAGTGATTGGTGACTTGTATATAAAGTAATGAGAAAGCTTTATTTTTAAGTTAGTTTTTTGATTAAGAGAAACTCATAATACTTATTGCAACTCCCGTTTGAAAAACCCATTGGTCCCAACATATGGTCCCCAACATAATTCACAGGCCTCACAATATCATCGCTCATTTTTCCTTCGGGAGACAAATAATGAGGAAGACTTGTATAAGTGAAATTAAACTATGGCCACACCTGATGTAAATGGCCATACTATCACAAACGGGCTTGGAAGATGTAACGCTCAGACTTTCAGCATTCACCTAACCAAGGGTCATATAAATGGAAAATCACATCTTTATAGAATGAACATACTTCTGGAGTGAGCATAAATTGAAATACAGGACATATAAGTTAACAATTCACAGATGTTGAAAATATAGACAGACATCAAGCAATGACCACCATGAATTAACACCCAAAATATTAGAGGTTTGCCTCTGCAGATGTACAACTTGATCACCTTGCTAGATGGAGATGAAACCTGCTGCAGCACTGTGATTTCATCATCTAAACCATTTGTTGGCTTATTTTTCCCATCATTTTCTGCTGCAAGAAGCTTGGTTTCGTCAGAAAAATTTGTGTATGTGAATAAAGCAAGCTTAGCCTGATTTTGCATATTCTCATCTTTCCTAGTTACAATTGCAAGAGATGGATCAAACCCATGATTGCACATTATTCGGCATAACTTCTACATGTCTGCTCTAAATGCTAAAATGTTAGAAGAAATAGTTACAGCACAACTCAGAAGAGCATTACCTGCTATCCGGGGACACATATTTAAGAATTGGCTTGGCCAGCGGAAGTGAAAAATTGGCAAAGTTATCCTGATTCAAAGAGCATATAATTTGAAATTCATTGTGTTATATATCTTAGAGAAATAGAAAATAAAGGGGAGGGGTTAGAGAGTGCACTAATTTGTCACGGGAACAGGGATTGGGAGCTATAGAGAAGGGGCATGAGGATTGGCAAAGTTCAAAACATACTTCAAATTAGAAAACCGAGCATATAACCACAAATCATGGAGCAGCTAAATAATTTTTTACCCCTGGATCATAACACATGCCTTCGAATCAGTTACTTTTGTCACCGGCACAAGACACAATACTCGACTTCTCAAACTGCCATAGCCCTGATTCGATATCACAAAGATGAAATTCGTAAGCTGCCATCCAACTTAACATAAAACCAAGATTACAGATATTATCATGAGGCAATGAAATGAGATTATTAAACAGGATTGGAAACCTTGTTCATTTCTTACCTCTGCTAAACGAGCCGATCCATTGTGCTCATGTGTGCTAAGCACCCGAACAGAGTAGAAATGAGGAGTTTTGTGCTTAAGAACTTTAGCTAGTTTTTTTCTAACAAAAAAATAAGCCGACAAATTTCATAATTCCGAATCATAGCCTACCATATTCACTTTTTTACATCAAAGAAATGACAATCTTACCTCAACATGGTTTAAAAGAAATTTTATATAACCAATTGCCTCTAAGAGAACTGAAGCCGTATTAGGCTGTAGAAAGAACAAATCAAAAAGCCAAGATCGGAGTAAATTGCTTTCTATCGTGTCAAATAACATTTTGGGTAGTTCAAATGTTAGATCATTACCTGGCCAAATGGAGAGACAAGCTCTTGCAGAGCTGTGATTTTGTCACCCAAACCAGCTTTCCGAGCCCTTGGTTCAAATTTCTAACATTTTGTATAAATTGTTTACAATCAGATAGATTATTTGTGGGTCTTTGTAACGTCTAGAGCTCTGATAGAGGCTACCTCAAGTTTTGGAAGCTCAACATCTGATCTCTTCTTCTGTAGTTTCCTCATGGGGAGAACAATATTGGCTTCATATTTGGGAACCTCTTTAACTGTTTCGGAACTTGCGTGACGTTCTTTCACCTCACTGCCCATCTGAAACTCACAATCATCAACCATACTAAATCACAGTGGTACTTCACAATAAGAAAAAGAGAGAGCTTACACAAGCAAGCTAATTTGCAGCTATACTTGATCATCATGTACAGTTGATAGCTATGCATGCTCGATCAAACATTAGTTGATGCATGAAATGGAGCGGACATGGATGTTGTTTGTTTCTCACCTTCGGATATACCTCTCGCTTTGATTGCCAATTTCAACTAGCTAGCAAGTCTTGTGTGCAGAGAGAACTTGGCCCATTTCGTGGAGAGCAGTCAATAAGATCCTTGTATGTTTAATTTCCTTAAAGATGAACTTTTCATGCATATAGAATACTGAGTATAATATATCAGCATGCACTCATGATAAGGAACATCCTTGCTGTATTTAATTCAGGTGTACATAGAACATTGTGTAATGCGGAAATTTTTTAGTGCTCACCCTTGATCCCTATGGAAAGACAGTGCAAGAAAAACTCCCTTCAAACTCATATAATTTGATTTTGCAGGTTAAGTGGGTAAATTAAGTAACAAGATTATTTTGTTTAGTAAAGATTAATTGCTTTCCATAATATCAATTATCAAATTTACATTAAAGTTCGCAATAGTGGCTATTAATGCAACCTTGTTTAACATATTTGAACAAGGAAAGTGTAGATTTTAGTACTCCTATGTATAATAATTTACACATTGGTCATCTTTGCATCAACTGTACATATAATATTGTTACTATTCAACAATATAATCATGATTATAATGCATGAATTTCTTAGCAATTTACTGCTCATCCTTGTGTGTGTGCTTTTTTAACATTGCATCTAATTTTACTCGGACGTCATTTGCTATCAATTAGAGTCCATTAATTTATCTGATCATTTGTCCTTGAGCTTTGATCCCTAGCTAGGTGGAGCCAACTTGAGGTTAAAACCAATTGACCACACTCTTTTTCACTTTGCTTATAGGACCGTGAATATTGTTCTAACTAACGCTAATTGTTTACGTAAGTAGTGCCCAGATCATAAACAATTTAGCCGTCATTTGTCACTAATTAGAAAGGTAGCTCCTTTTATCTTCTTCAACAATTACGCAAATATTACAAACTGCCAATTAGGCCTTGTTTCATGGGTACTGTCGTGAAGCAAAATGCTTTGTTGAAAGTAGAAGAGAAGTCCGAAACACGATAAGATAACTAATAAGATCATCGGCAAACTGTTGTACACGATAAATATAATTAGAATTAGCAGTTGCATATATCAACCATGCGTCATCAGCGAACCTTACTAGACGACACAAGGCTAAACCTTGCATATATATAATTAGAATTAGAAGTTGCATACCTAATATCTCATTCCCTCCAACTCGCACCGACTTGTCTTTACGTTGGCTGCGACGGGTCGAGCATCGTCAAGGAAGAACGGGGAATTTAGGATACAGATGTGCAAGTCGATATCAAGAACTTATGTTTCACCATGATGAACTCCCCCCCTCTCCATCACGCATTCCATTCCATCTAATAGTGCTTCTAATATCCACCTAAACTATTATCAAAGAGTTTTCCTGATAACCTTAAAAGATATTGCTCCCCCTAACAAGGATTCATATCTCTAGCTCTGTAAAAGCAATTATATCTCTAGAAATATTTATCTCAAAAAAAAAATCATATTCGTTTGATTTATAGAGTTCATTTTTTTTCCCGGCTTGTTTATTGCAATCCAAGCAAACGGGAAAAGACGTTCGATTTTGGTGTTTTCATGCTTTTGGAAAAATACAATTTGTTTGTGGGTCGGGCTGGCCCGGGCCAACACTCCACTCAACACAGTGGTACTAATGTAATTATGAAAAACTCTGAGGTCAACCTTCCGAACCCAGACAGACCAATCATTCAAAGAAGTGAAATAAATTCCCATTTGGAATCCGCGGGTATAAACGGGCACCAAAAAGTCCGGCGGCAAAATTGGTCGGCGGCGGTGGCGGAGCTGGCCGGGGGGCGGCCGAGGGGAGGTCGTGTGAATGTAGCTGGAGGGAGCTCAATCTTTGGCTAGGTTGGACAGGTACCTCATTTTTTTATTTTTTTTCTCTTTTTATTTTCTGGTTCGGATTGTGTGACTCTTCCTGTTTTTTGTTGTAAAGATTGGATTTTTATGTTTTCTTGAGATGTTGTTACTGGATGTGGGAGCTAGGAGTTGGAAATGTGAGTGATTTCTGTGTTTTTGGCGACTAGTTAGAGCTAGGGAAGTGACAGAAAATGCGTCTTTTTTTCTGAGATGAACTGTAAAGATTGTGGCTTTCATCGGAAAAGGTATCGGAATGGTTGTCCTGAGTGAAAATGTGGATGCCTGGAAAAAAATAACTTTCTTGGAAATATTTCAAGTATCTTGGGTCTATGGCCAGCACAACTATCACTTTCCTCTTACTTTTGTATGGGAGATAAGCATCTTCAGCACAACCAACAAATTCGTTCTTTCAGATTGTAGAACCTTTTTGCAGCTAGAAATATCTGAGAACTATTTGCAGTTACTATGAAACGTGAGAAGCCCTCTTTTTTTTCAGCTGGGCAGTCTGTTTCCTGTATTGCTATGCTGTTTGCTTGCAGCAAGTACATGTTGCTTGCATTTGTATAATTATTTTTTTTATATTTATTTGATTATCGCCTTTGATGTAGAAGCTGCATTCGAGGTGGATAAAATCTTCGACTTCGGTGGCGGGGTTCATTGAGCACTTCAAATTGTAAATGCAAATGTGACCTAAGGGCTATTTGATCCATGGAGTGTGTCAAGGATATTATTCATCTTAAATGTGAGTTATTTAGGTGAAATTTTGTGGTTTACGCATGACTACTATTTACTTGTTACTTACAGTCAGGGTGTGTTAGATGCATAGAGGATGTACAATAAGAAACAGTCTAATCAAAAAACTTTCTTTCCATGGCTAGTATCTGTTTTCCAATTTTTTCCTCATAGGTAAGAAAAATTATATTCTCTTAAAACCTTGGGCATTATTCTACTCTAAATAGGTGCTGTGTTATTTTTGTTGATTTGTGGCTCGCAATGTTCACGTACAGGTACTTTCTGCATATTATATCTAACGTCTGCAATCTGTTTCTTGTGGTATGAAGATGTGATGGCATTGCAGACAGCATCTGTCCACAGTCCTTCTGAAAATACAGTTGTCCTCCCAGATCCGCCTACTGGTCTTTTCCAGCCCATAGAAATTTCACCTGCTGTGATTCCCCATAACCCATATTCTGGTGAACCGTTGCCACCCATGTATCCGTCCTTTCCCACCACTTATGAACCTGTCTTGACCGGGAAATGCCCAGTTAATTTTTCATCTCTATCTAGCATACTGGACAAAACAGCATCAGATTGCACTTTTGCTGCACTTGTTGGCAATGTTATATGTTGCCCCCAAGTTAATAGCTTGCTTCATATATTTCAAGGTGGGTATAACACTGATCTAGGTCCCCTTGCCTTGAACAAGGCTGCTGCAAATGATTGTTTTTCTGATATCATCAGTATATTAACCAGCAGAGGCGCAAATAGTACATTTCCATCGCTTTGCACGATCAAGCCATCAAATCTGACTGGGGGATCATGCCCAGTGAAGGATGTGGCAACTTTTGAAAAGATGGTTAATACAACTAAACTAGTGGAATCTTGTAGCACTATTGATCTCAAGGAGTGCTGTAGACCTACATGTCAGCCTGCAATTATGGATGCTGCATTTCGTTTATCATCAAGATCATCCAGTCTTTTTGGAAGTCCCGTTATTGGTGAAAATGCTAACACGATAGACACCCTCAGTGATTGTAAAGGTGTGGTGTATGCATGGCTCTCTAGGAAGCTTCCAGTTGATGATGCCAATCGTGCATTCCGTGCATTATCCAGTTGCAAGGTTAACAAAGGTGCGCATTCATTTTGGTAATCTGTTAATGTGCACACTAACTCTATTTCAACTTTCTTGACATGGGCTGGAGCTGATGTATATATTCCCTGACAGTGTGTCCCCTCAAGTTCAAGGAGCCTACAGAAGTAGTTAAAGCTTGTAATGGTTTAGGAACTCCTAATCCTACTTGTTGCAGCTCTCTGAATTCTTATATATCGAGAATACAGAAGCAGATGCTTATTACAAACAAGCAAGCTATAAACTGCGCAGTCTCATTTGGTTCTATGTTACAGAAAGGTGGTGTTGTGGCAAATATATACAATTTTTGTCATGTTGACTTGAAGGACTTCAGTTTGCAAGGTATTCTATTTGATTTTTCTTCATTATCTTTTCACCCATATGACATAAGTTCGTTAAGCATGTTGACTGATTGCTGTTCTCTGATTTGACGTGCTTCTGCGACTGGCTACCGGAGCAGCATACGGGCAGCAAGGTATGGTTCTCTCTTGCGGCTTTTTTGTTATCGTGTACTAGTGAAGGCTTATTCTTATCTTTCAAGTGTACTGACAGAAGTTGGTTACGTATGCAGGATGCTTGCTGCGTAGTCTGCCTTCAGACGTGGTATTTGATAACCAAACTGGCTTCAGTTTTACTTGTGATTTGACTGACAATATAGCTGCACCATGGCCATCATCTTCCTCTGCCGTGTCTCTCTCTCTATGTGCCCCTGGTAAGTTAACAAGTGTGCCATTATGGTTATGACCCATCAGGTTATTCATAGTGATCAGTAACATAAAGAAAGGCCAGTGCTGTATGTATATTACGTTGAAGTTCGCCTTATTGCTGGTGATGTATTCTTCTGATTATGCAGAAATGTCATTACCTGCATGGCCATCTCAAATCTCAGGAATTTCGGGTTAGTTTTTAGTGTTTCTGATATTCCTATCTCAAGTGAAGAGATTTTAAATCTGCTGGATTCAATGCCAATTCATTTTGCGTTATATCCTCTGGCCAAACGCTGGATTGGAGGTTGACCTAATCATGATTTTGAGATTATTGGAAGGATCCATGAGGGCCCCTTCTATAATACCTGTATATTTTACATTGTTAAATAACTCGGGACAGATGATTCCTATTGCTTAATGCTGTTTACTTATGTACTATTTCGTTCGTCTGTGGATTTGGAAAAGTTTTATATTCAATGATAAATTGTGCAGGTAATCTGGATAGTAGGAACAGATGTTCCTCTCCATTCTTTGGGCTCTAATTTTCAGCCTACTTCAATTAAACAGTGCTCGCTGGTGACCATTTCTGGATGTCCAGTGTCTACAGTGGCAGGGGATATTTGGATGCTTCCCTAGCTGGGATTACAATGTAAATTGAGCTCCATTTCATGTATAGGTTATTATATATATATTTTGGAGTTCCTTATATGATTTATTGCTTACTCAAATGCCATGTCCGATTAAAGCAAATATAGATGTTCCCAACCATGCCGACAAACCATGGCGATATTACAAACCTTGCCTGCTACGCTTCCCACGGTGTAACATCCAACAGCAGCGGTGTAATTCAGGAATTACTCCTTCACTTAGTGGCGTAAGCCTTTAACGGAGGACGATTATAATATTTGATTTCAAACTCTCTTGTACGTACAAGTAAAAATATTATCGGACGTCGTACCGGATTATTGTGGGTATGAAATATGCTTGATTTAATCTGGTCCCAACTAGAAGACACTATTATTATACCAGTTTTTTTAATATCTAATTTTATTACTTGGACATTTTAAAAAATCTGCTAATTTCTTGAAACATTTTTGAAGAAATTAATTCATTCTATATAGCTACATTAAAAATAATATTCAATCAGACCTGTTTTATACATGAGAATGACGTTCAATAAAATGAGAGTAAGCTCTTTGCTTAAAAACTAAAAACTTTTGACTTCTACGCTTGTATTACATTTTTTTCAGACTTGGATAGGAACCATGGCATAACTCAAATTGCAGTAGTATTAGAAATCCCTGCAAATCTTTGTGCAAATAGCACAGAACAATCACTTTAGATTCGCGGACGAGCACGAAGTCACCACAGTAACTGGGGCAGTACCTTGAACAGCAATTCCACTCTGCAAAACAAGAAAATATACAAATTAGTTAAATATTATAGTTTAATTTGGAAAAAAATGAAAGTACTTCAATTTAGGATTAATGCACCATGCTACTGTCATGATTTAAGGTTAATGCGAGGCTCTACGTATTAAACGAAAGTAGCAACTTACAAATCTTCTTCGTAGGAATTTGCCGGTCTCGATTTCTCGGTCGGAGCCGTCGGACCAATTATTGGAGTCGATGACAACGGCGACGACAATGGAAAAGGAGAGGAGACGATGTACCTTTGATTGCCGGGTCCGAAGCTTAGAGGTAGAGGCGATGGATCAGCACAAAAAGAAGAAGAGGACTGAGAATCAAAATTGTTGGCCATATATTCTTGAAGTTTAGAGTACCCTTCTATTTTTTATTTTCACAAAGCAATTTACATGAGTACTTAAACCAAAACAATATATAATTGTGCATGTATAAATATATATATATACATATACTGGGTAATTCTTTACTCGAAGCATATATTACCTAGCAGCCGGCTGTTTATTAAATCCTAATTGGTCTTTATCTTGGAAGCTATTCGTTCGTTATTATGAAACAACCATGTCTGAAGTTATCCTCGGGGTTTTGCATGTTAAGAGCTTTTAGACAGGTTATGGATACTCGATGATGTTACATGTAGGTTTTGTTTTACTAGTCAAACAGGTCCATGCAGTGCGTCTCATAAATTCCGTCGTTAGGCCCTTGTATAATACATACATAATTAAGTCATATATATCTTATTATAAAATCCATACACACGGACCAACTCATCACTTAACTACATTTTTTATTTGGTTTAGCATGATTAGAGATTAGGAGAGTTATTTATGTTAATTAGGTTGCTATACACGCTATGCATTGGACACTTATAAATTATATGAAATAATTTTAAATATTAACATATATATTTTTTTAATTTTATTAATTATCATTATTTCTAAGAAAGTATTAAAGTATAAATCTAGGCAAATAAAAAATACTTTAAAAATTCCATTTAATTAATAAAAAAATTATTTATCAAAATTAAAATTACTTTTAATATTTGTATGCAACAATATTAAAATTATATAAGTATTCATTATTTTTATTTAAAAAATAATATGGTAATGTTTTTTAAGTTAGTTTTGTATATTATTAATATATATATTAATAAGTTTCAAATGTGCCTTGCTACATCAAGGTGATATTTGGCTAGGTTTATTTAAGTAGTTAAAAGATTTTAATTAGAGTAAAATTTTAATATTTAACTAAATTTTATATTTTTCAAGTTTTTTAATTCTAATAGAACTATACTTTTAGTTTTTCCAATAATAATCAACAATAAATGATTAATCTTAATTAAGTATGTATTATTAAGAAGTTTTAATTTGAGTAGTATGATTATTATAAATACTAGCCACAGGCTTGCACGATACGTGAGCATATTTAAAACTTATTAATAATAATATATATTAAGAATATACTATATTATTTTAAATAAAACAAAAATATTTATTGAATTTTTATAAAAAATATAGTTGTATACTGGTATTAAAAGTAATTTCATTTTTAGTAATTAAAAAAATTTAATAACTAAACAAAATTTATTTTTTAAATATTTTTAATTTCAATAAAATTACACTAAATATTTTTAATAATAAATAACAATATGTAAATAAATAAATACATAAAATATGTAAAATTAAATTTTAGTCTATATTATAAAGTAACAAATTTTAATTTTGATAATATAATTATAAACATATTAAAATATAATAATATTTTTAAAATTCTTAATTTATATAGAATTATAATCCAACACTTTTGTAGTAAAATTATAATTCAATTAAATAGTAAAGACCCATAAAATTATTGTAGAATTAAAATCAACCACAACGCACAAAAAAATTGAAACGCATAGACACCGAAAAAGATATTCAACACTTTAATGTAAGGTTGTTGATACTAAGTAATATTAATTTTTTAATATTTTTTTTAATTTAGGTGAAAATATAATTTAAAGTTTTATCATAATAAATAATTAAAATTTAAATTAAGTAATTATTAGTAGGTTGACATTTTTATATAAAAGCAAAACAATTATTTTTAACTTATTGGTTTTAAAAATTATTTGTTAATTGAAAACATAAAAATCATTATTTATAAGGCATAATCATAAATACAAAAATCTATTAATTTTTAATTGAAAATTTGCCAAAATTTATTAACTTTTCCATCATTCAGATATGCAACTCACACGACTAACCTGAATATGTGCTAAAAAAAATTGACTTTTTCCAATCAATTTTTTTTCCTACCAATCTGAAATCTGGCAATGCTGTCTTTTTTTTGTTTCATCTCGCTCTCACAATGAAGGCTCCTTCTCCGACTCTGGTATGCTTTTTTTTTAATAAAAAAAGACTCCAAATATAAAAATATTAGTGTGCTAAATACAAAATAGAAAAAATATATTTAATTAATTAAGTTCTCTAAACAGCGGGTTTTGGTATTTCCTCCAAGTTTCCAACTGTATTACTCTACTCTTTTTATGATTCTACTGTTTGTTGTGAATTTCTATTCGGGCTTTTTCGTCCCTCACAGCATTTTTGTTAATCTAAAGCGGGGAGGGAGTTTTTCTGGTCGGCGTTTGGAGCTAAGAATTAAAGGTTAAAATTATCTTTGATATTTGCAGTTGGCTGCTTTGTTTGATTGCTTTGTGTATATGTGTGTGTGTGTGTGTTTTTTTTTGGGGTTGATTGGTTTATTTTTGTGTGTCGATATGTAGCCCATTGTCACAGTCGGAATTCTAAAGAAATCAGGGAGGTGGATGTTAGTTGTTATATGAAGATTAAAAGGTTTTAAAGCTTCTCTATAAATTGAGCTTTATTTGCTTCGTTCTTAGAGGGCAACACAAGTAGAAGGCAAGACAAACAGAAAAAAATACAAAAAAAGAGATAAAAAAATAGTGATAAAAAAAGAGGGAAAAATATTTACGAGTTTATCTCAGGAGTATTGAGAGAGAGTGAAATCCTGTAATCTCAATAGTATAGGGTGTGTGAATAATCTTTTTGTACATCTCTTTATATATTTGATGAGTGTAACCTTTAATTGAAGTAGTAAATTGTTCGATATTGTACGTGATTTCTGACTCTCGAATGAATGAGGGTTTTTCGCGTTAAATCTTTGCTCTTTCATGGTTTTGTTTTTTTTTTTTTAAGTCTTATGTTTCCATTATTGTGGTTGATCGGGATTTTTCTCAACACTTTTGGTTGTGCTGATGAGTTGAATCCAAAAAAAAGTCCGGTCTTTTTTGGTTTGGAATTGAAAGGATTGTGTTCGTAGATCTGGTTCCGCCTCTGGATTGCTTTTTTTGATGTCTAATATTGTTGGTTGCCAAAGTATCAGTCTTTGTTTGATTTGAATCCCAAAATTTGAAAGCGATTTCGGTCTTCTCTCTGCGGTGAAATGTACTTCTTAGTGGAGTTCCTTCCTGCTTGCTTCATTGGATTGGAGTTTCGCTGAGTAGGAGCTAGGAATCAAAAAATAAATTCAAATTAGCCCTCTCAATTGTGTTCAGCTTTGATTTGAATCCCAACATTTGCTACCTTTTTTATGAAGTGAATTGCTATGAGCATGTCTGTAGGTTTCTATTACTGTATATGTATTGTAGCTCGATATTTGTGCACCAGAAAGAAAAAAATTTGTGCACCAGAAATTAACGTGGGATGAGGGGAGACTCTGAGTTGATTCTAATTGCTTATACTATTTAGATATAACTCATGCTGAGTTTTTGTTTTTTTTAAAATAAATAAATCCATGAAACTTGCTTCATTTATAGAGAAACCAACATTCTGATCACGTCTCTCAATGAGTATGAGCCCAATGCATCGTCTTCGGTATCCTAATTTCCACCGAGAAAAATTATCAAAGTTAAATTTGATAAAATTGTATTTTAACGCTTCAAACTCAGAAAGAAAGGTGTAAATTGAGTAAGTGAGGTGTCCCTTGGTCCATTCTGTGCCTGATAGTGGAGTCCCGCGTGCATAAAGTGGTTTTCTAAATACCAACTGTCTCTTGGTTTTATATATACGAGTTAATCCTAATCATCTTGAATCCTCTAATATTATGCTCATGATTACAATGCAAATTTATTTTATTTTGTTGGATGTTTATTACATGGAGTTGATGGTTTTTACTTTGGTCAGGCCCTGTATCTCATATGGCTTGTGAAGACAATGCAATTGAACAGGATTGGATAGATGGACTTAAATCTGGAGGTGCTGTTCCTATTTTGGAACCAGAAAACTGTCCCAATGGTTGGGCTACGCCACCCGGTGATAAATTTATGGTTCGAGGGCCTGAATATTTCACCTCCAAAGTGAAGATTCAAGGTGGGGAGTATCTTCTAAAGCCTCTTGGATTTGACTGGATAAAAGGTCCCTGTAAAATCTGTGAGATTTTAAAGAACCCAAGCGGCAGGGTGAAGAGAGCTATGGACAATGAATTAGCTATGGGCAATAAGCCATTTGTATGGGCATTTAATTTGCAGCTCCCAAGTAAGGATAACTACAGTGCAGTTACTTATTTTCTAGCTGTTGAACCCATCTCGGAGGGTTCTCTAATTGATCGCTTTATCAAAGGTGATGATTCATTCCGCAACTCGAGACCAAAATTGATCGCCAATATCGTCAAGGGACCATGGGTTGTACGAGCAGCAGTTGGAGAGCAAGCAATTTGTATACTTGGAAGAGCTGTCTCCTGTAAATATGTAGTTGGAGATAATTTCATAGAAGTGGATGCTGACATTGGATCTGCTATGGTAGCAAACACGATTGTTCATCTTGCATTTGGTTACATCACTACATTAACAGTAGATCTAGCATTTCTTATTGAAAGTCAGGTGGATACTGAGCTTCCAGAGAGAATTCTTGGTGCTGTAAGGTTTTCAGAACTAAATCCGGCCTCTGCCAATGTTGTTGAACCACCTCAATCACATGAAAATACTGGGAATTTGCAGCCTTCTGCGCCTACCGGATTATGGAGATCTCTCGGAAAAGGATTCTCAAACTTTCTGCACATTAATGCTCAAGGCCCTTCTTCTAATTTTGCTCGTGGGAATGGTAGTGTTCATGAAGTAAAATGTGAAGAAGAGACTAAAAACTGGTAAGCTAGCTTCCTTAAACTTAAAAAGAGACGATTTTTTATTACAACAATAATACCGGGGCATTGTTGTTTATGCAGATTCAATGTGGTGTAGCCTGTCAAAACATTTGGAATAATATCAGCTGCTTTTGAAGCTGAATTGATCAATGATGGATTGGCCCAAAATATTCCTTCATACACATTTGCTTCATTGTTTATGGATGGAAATGTGGTTTTCAGTAAACCATCCACCCTTATCTATTTTATGCTTTTTTTAATCTAGTAATATTTCTTATTTCATTGAAGTTTCAAGCATTATTGCTTAAACTATACATATTAAGTAGACGAGAAAATATGAATCCAATATTCCAATTTTTTTAAGGGAGACCTATTATTATATTATCATAGTTTTGAGTTCTGGTTTTTTTTGTCGTTTTTCTTGGAGCGATTCGCTGTCAGCACAAAGCTGGCTTTATCCACGGACCTATATATAGTCTGTACACAAGCTTATAAACTATGAGCACGATAAGACATGACTGCCTTACTCAACCTAAAATTTGGCCAGTTGTTTACCATTTGGCCGTTGAATAATCTATCGAGCCATTGTGATTTGAAACACTCTAGTTGCTGATATAACTGGGTGCCCTTAATACAAACCCAGAAAGAAAATGTGTTGTGGTCGGTACCAACTTAAGGTCGCCAAGCATCATAACTTTGCAAATCATTAGTCTCTTAGCTATTGTGTATACTTAAAAATATTTACTTTTGTTTGAAAAAAAACTTATAAACAATATAGCCTCAGCTAGAAGCTAAATTAATACAATAATAATTGCCAGGAAAACATTTATGGTTTTGCCCTAAATGATGAATACACAAAAGCAGCCTCTTGAACGGAAAAAAACTTTCCGCAATAAACCAAGCCGCAGAAAGTTCTAAAAGAAAAAAGACGGCAAAGTACTAATCCTCCACGAAATATTACAAGACATTGAACAAGATGAAAGTTCTCATCATTACTTTCTTTCCTTAACCTGTTTTCGGTGTTAAGCATCAACAAACGCGTCTAATCACATCATTGTCGGGTAGAGTTTGAAATGCATTGCTCAATCAACTTCACCATACATACAAGAAAGCTTTTACAGGTTTTATCAGTATAACAGAATTTCCTTTCTGAATTGTAATACAGCCACACCAATCATTTATCTACGCTTCACTAAGGTAAACACCTCTAGCCGTGTCTGTGCAAAGAAATAATTCGTTTTGACAAAGAAGATAAAGTTGTTGCACAATTGAAGTGCAAACTGTCACGGTTGAACTCCCATGTGTTCATCAATAGCCAATGTAATAGTAAATGAGACTACACAATGTCTATTCCCAATGATGGTGAACCCATTCGCAAGGTTCTGCCATTCGCAGAAGCAACAAAACCCACTGTGGGCAATGCAGGATCCGTGACTGATTCAATTTCTATAAAGCTGAGATTCAAAGCCCCACTACGCTTCAAACTAAGTACAAATATGACTGTGATCCAACCAAGCATTGAAATGGCCCAATAATTGCTCATGCCATGAATCAAACCCCATGCTATGGAATAACCAACAATAATTCCCGACAAATGACCTATGAAACTTGCCTGTGGAACAATTATAGACGTAAAAATAAGAGACTCAAATGGAGCAAAACTGATTGGAAGTGACAAAAACCCAAATAGATCCAACTTCGAAGAAGGTTGCTTCACAGACAAGATCGTCATCCACCCAAACACAACGCACGAGTAACCAACGGCTGTCACGCGTCTAAAATACTCCAACTTAAACCTCTGAACCAGTACATGGTAAATCCCCAAAACCAGGAATCCTGATAGCACCACCAAGACAAGAGTGTAATGGAGATAGAAGTTAACCCCAAGCCCCATGTGCCCCAACTGCTCAACCACACCAAGGCTCCATAAGGCACTCATGTTGAACACCAAGTGAAGAACACTGATGTGGGAGAATGCTGAAGTGATGACTCTCCAGTAATGCCCTTCCATGGCAGTGTCATAACTTATACCAACTTGGGCATAGCCTATGCCCTTCTTCTGTATGTAAAACCAAACTGCACTGCATATTCCTATCACACAGCTGGTTGCAGGCTTCTGCAATATATCAACAAACAAAGGCTTCCCCATTCTACTTCCTTCTTCAACTTCTCAATCAAAACATCAAATATCCTTAGAAAAAAGAATTACTCACAAAATTTCAACCTCCTACCACTGATCAAAGGGAATCAAAGTACCAACTCTACAATTTCCACCAGCACAGATGGAAGTTATATGGGAATCATTCCAAGCATAAATGATTTCCATCAACCATTTAAATCCAGGGATGATATCATAAGCAATCACACAGCGAATTACAAGACGAAAAACTGAAAGAAAATGAATTTTTTCGCGATACAGAGCAAATGAAACCTCTGAGAAGTCGCAATGGGAGCTTGGATCTTCCGAATCGCAACACAAGCAATCCGATTGAGCTTGATTCTTCCGATCGGCAGAGTTTCCTACTGGTCAAGGAAGAACGAGGGGAAGCTTCTAGGGTTTCGCAGGACAACGCCGGTAAATTTGGCGCCGCTCTCGGATGTCCATTTTAGGGGAGAAAACGCTTTTAAAGTGGAGTTACGGATTTACCCTCGTCTCGAATGGCCTGGACTCGTCCCGGGGCGTGTAATTTGAGGAATTCAATTTATCTAACAAATGATACAACAAATTTACTGTATTAAGTAGTACAAATCATTACAATTAGAAGAGTTTAATTTCTTTTAATAATTATATTTTTTAAATTCTATTAATTGGGGTACTTTGAAGTTTGAATCAATAAGGCCCGCAGCTCTTACCGAGTTGGATCGAAGAAACCTGGGAGGCAGTTTGGTAATTTACAAACAAAATAAATACGAATCGCATACATTCGTGCCCTTCGAACGCGACCGCGGAGGTGGGACCGAAGCCTCTTCTTCGACGCCAACTCTGAAATCGGGACCCACCCTAGAATTTTCCGGAGATCGATCGACGGTGCAGAGATCTGCGCCATGGACGCGATACGGAAGCGGCTCGATGTGCTCATGGGGGCCAACCGTAACGGCGACGCCAAGGAGGTCAACCACAAGTACTTCGACCGCGACATCTGCCGCCTCTTCCTCGGCGGCCTTTGCCCGCACGAGCTTTTCCAACTGACCGTACTTCCAGAAAAATACCTTGATCTTTTTGTGTGTTTTTGTTTTTCCAGTTTCAAGAATTTGTGAATCCTTCAATGGTGAACTTGTTGATTGAAAAAAAAATGATTGATAAGTGTTGTTGAATTGAGTGTGGAGTGTGGGCAGGTTTTCTACAAATTTGTACCTGCGGGTGTCAATTCAAATCCTGCTAGGGTGTATAACATCCGGTAGAATTATGTGTTAGATGCTTGGTGTTACGGGGTTTAGCTCGTGGGACGGTCGAGAGTTAGGGTTTGGCGGTTGTCCCTAGCATTCCCGCGTCCAAGTCGGGTGGCTGGTGCTATCCAAATGTTGAACAACCTACCGAGCATTTATCCGTGATGTGGGTAAGTCCAAGGTCTGACTGGTGCATGTGGTCTATCGGGCGAGTTGTTGTGCGGGCGAACTACCGTGCAGTACCGATAGCAGGCTGTGGCGGACAATTGGTCAGTAAGGAGTACCGAGCAGGCCGCTACCTGGTACCGAGTGTGGTGCGGGTTCCAGGCGCGTGCAAGGTCAGGCGCAGCCGGGGCATTCCAGACCAGGGTTCAGTACTAGGGTCGCTGGTTCGATAAGGCGACCACACCACACCCAGGAAGGGTTCGGTGCTGGGTCGAACCAAGAATGCGATCAGTCTTTTGTGCCACACCCAGGGGTAGGCTTTCCGGTAATTTTGCTGGAATCCCAGGGGGTGAGTGATGACAAGGCTTGGAGCATGAGGACCGTTGATCGTGGATTGGACGGTGAGGATGCAAGCTGGGGACGTGGTGCCTACTAGTCCGGAAGGTCTATATAAGGAGATGCCATCCTTGTGTAGAAATCAGAACAACAAAAGAGGGTTGAGTGTGTGAGTGATCTCAGTGGGGGAGTGAAACTTGGTCAGGCAAGGGGACGCCTTGGGGTTACTGCAGTCAGGCCGAGGAGGGTCTTGAACACCAAGGGGGATTACCGGGGTAGTCGTCGTCCGCCTTTAGGGTCAAGGCTCACACAGCTGTTGTTCGGCAACCCTGCGCGGTGAGCCGAGGGTTGGGTGAAGTCCTGTCGAGTGAGGGTCGAGAGGCACGGTCGTGGGGTTTGCATGTCCACGACCGGCGGGTAGTCTAGAGGGATTACCTGTGTATATCCTGTATTCACGTTGTAAGAATAGAGGTTAGGATTTATCCTGTAATTGGTGTGATGTATCCGTCATGTTTGTGCACCGTGGTCTAGACCAGTGATTCCGTGGTCTAGGGGCACCGAGCAGGGTACTTGGTACGTGGGGCGTGTAATCACTTGCGACTTGGTGATCGGTGTGTGTGTTCGGTACAGGGGCTGGTAACCTAGTTACGGTACGCATGCGTTGGTAGCTGGGCGCGGTAGCGGGACTGGGTGCGTGCGATACTTACAGGCGTGCGGTCCGAGGCCGCTGTGCACCACAGCACGTCGGGGTGCGGAGGTGGTGTTGGCTGGTGTTTCCAGGGAGGAAACACGCCACACAGTGGCAGTTTGGGTGAAAAAATTTATCCCCTAAACTGACCCTGTGACACTTGGCTAGTAAGCTGTTACAACTACTATTGTTCTCGGTTACATAGAAGGCTTATAATAGCAATTATTTTTTCTATAGGCTACATCCTATTGAATTACAATTCCGATGGCTAGATTGCAAGAAAAATATAAATGACATTTCCGAGGGAATAACCAGTGCAGGAGAGTGTTTAAATTGTATATTAGTTTTGTTTTTTGGCAGTGTGAAGGAGAGTTGGTTCACCATCGAAGATTTTTTATGTTGCCTTAGTTTTAGTTCTCATTACATTGCAAGTTTTCTGTGTTTCTTCGGTTCTTCCTTAGCCATTGCAGATATCAAGAAGCCAAAGCTCAAGGAAATGATAACTATGACAGACAGCTGGAGAATGTGATTGACAAACTTATTGTTGAGTGTGATAGGAAGATTCAAAGAGCTCTTAAACGTCTAGAGGATGATGATGCTAAGGCTGCCATTGTAATATCCATTGCTGAGGTCACACAGGTGAATATTTAGCAGCCATTCTTCTATGTTTATTATCATTACCCACTGTATGTTTTATTTTTTATCTGCGATCATTTGCAGTCCACAGAAATTCTGGAAATATCAAAGCAAATCAAGGAGAAGCTAATGGAGGCAGATGCTTTTGGTGACAGATTTTAGTTGTTTTTTGTTCTTTAAGGCTGTTCCATACAATCACACACACTTTTCTTTCTCGTAGGGTTCATTTGGTTGGCATGAAAGTAGTGTAAATGGCATGTAAAATTTAAAATTGTCAATCTTACAAAAAGTAGTATTTATATTCAATGTATTTTATATAAAAAAATATATTAAGTTATTATTTTATGTACTAATTTAAGTATGATTGCATCCAAGTGGCAGCACATAATAGCCATGATTATCTCTAAGTTGATCACCCATGTGTTTTCCCATGAGCAATTAATTTTCTCTGCCTTATCTTATTTTAAGAGATAAGAAAAGGGGGGAAGCTTTTCTTAGGAACATATTACATTTATACTACGTTTAGTAAGGTTAACCATTTAAAATTTTCATGTCATTTACATTTCTTTCATGCTAACCAAAAGAGTTTTAGTGTACAGCATAATTACTTTGATCTTGCCACAAAGTCCTTCAACTAAAGTTCTTTGACAATTTCAAGAAAGTGCTATTTTTCACCCCCCAGATTTGGAAGGAAAGACAGACAACAAAATTAGAGCGTTAGAAGTAGAGAAGAACTGAGAGCCAAAAGGGCTGATAAGAAGGTGGGTCTTGTTTTTCCTTGTAATTTTAAATGTTATGCATTTGAATATTTTCTGGTTCTTTTCATTCAAAACTTGACATGGTAATGTGGAAGAATTATTGGATGCTTGCATGGTTTCGCTCCTTACCTTGCTTCTGAGCTGAATTTTCATATGGTGTAGTCGATGCTTCTTTTGGATGCTTTTAACAATGACAGAGCTTCTTTGCCTCAACCTCTTCAAAATCCTCCAGTGGAGCGTCCACATGTTATGGCTCCACCTGATGCATGCACACAGGAAATGATAAATGAGATGCTTAAGAAGGCAGAAGATCTTGGTGTGTATTCTTTTGACACTGTATCCCTTTAGAATAATATAAAATATTGCTGACTGAAGGACATTTTGAGTGTTGCTTGTTCTAATGCACTAAAGTACCCAGTCAAATTTAGTAACCAAAGCTTTTAACTAATTTTTATGTATGCCCATCATTTCTTGATTGTTATGATTTACACTCTTCTCATGTACATAATTTATTAGCTAAATATTTCAGGTGAACAAGGAATGGTCGACGAAGCGCAGAAAGCTCTAGAAGAAGCAGAGGCACTAAAAAAGGTCTTCTCAATATCTATGATGGTGTACTTTTCCGTGTATGCTTTTTCTCATGTGCTAAGAGTTTATTGGAATGTGAAATTTCTTCTGTTTTTTAGTGTCTTTTTTGTTTATTTTTACAAGTGGATGTTCATTTCTTTGCTGTTGGCTGCAAGGCAAGGGCAACGAATTTTGGATGGATCAAACTATACAGCAGCTGATGTTCGACTTGTGGGTTCTATCTGATTGAAAAAACTTAATTTTTTAAATACAATATCTTTCGTCATGTATTTGTCACTTAAAAATTTATACTTAATTAAGTTAGTTGTTTAATGTGTTGCCTCTTTCAGACGGACCAAAAGCTTCGTGTTTGTGACATTTGTGGAGCATTTTTGAGTGTTTATGACAGGTACTTTCTCCTGGTTAGGCCTTTCCCTTTAGTTTTTGTGTTTGGGAATTCTTTAGTAAAACCACAGTGACTTTAGCTTTCTAGTCCAGTTTTTGACTAGGAACTTTATTACTCCTTGTTACCTGCAGGGTTTTGGGCCAGTATTACGAGGAAATTTTCTGCTAAAGAATGTGTGTGTTTTTGTTTTTTATATTTGTTTGTAGTTTACCACTTCTGCCATGCTTGGGTCATAAAGAGAAATAGAAGACCTTTTTTCTCCCAGTAATGACCTATTTATTATTTCATTTGGCATTCAGTGACCGTTGTCTAGCTGACCATTTCGGAGGAAAACTTCACCTTGGATATATGCAAATTCGTGAAAAGTTGGCTGAACTTAAGGTGAGCTAAGTGCTGATAGATATTTTTATGCAATGTCCACGATACGTGGGCGTTTTTTAGAAAATTTTGTTGCTTATATTTTTTTGCTTTATTTAAATTTTAGATTATCACTTGTCTCAAAAGCTCAAGCTGTTAGGAAAAAAACCACTTAATATGTATTTTAACACTCCCTCACGTGCAAGTAAATTTTTAAGACTTAGCACTGGGCAAAGAGTCTATTGAACACAATATGGGGTAAATTAATAATTCTCCGTAATACTCTCCCTTACATTTAAGTAAATTTTTAAGGCTTAGTACATGGACAAACACAAGATAAATAGTCCATTAGGCACAACATGGGGTAAATTAATATTTCTTTGAGTATATATCGCTAAAGAGATTTAAACCTTCTTGCCTTTTGGCTCATTTTAGATGGTCTAATCATTTATCCAAAGATGGTAAGCTATTAGGAAAAAGAACTACTCAATAGTTACTTTAACACTTTATTTGCTCGTAAATGTTTGATATAACTTCTATTTATTTATTATTGTAGTCAAGTTTTGCTCGTTTGCCCCTCGGTCTAGTCCCGGAGGGTTCGAAAGAGAGATCTCATAGAGATCTTGGAAATGTAGGGACTTGGAAATGCTAATATAAATACTTATTCTATATATAATACCTATCAATTATATAAATATTTAATTTAAATTAACAATCAGACTTATATTTTTATTTAGAAAATCAGAAGAAGAAGATCATTTAACCTATATACATCTTCAAATTTCATTTGTTTTGCATAATAGTTGCATACATATCTTTCTAGTCTAGATTTGTAAAATTCACAGTATTAAGTTAAACAAATTCAATTAAGGCATAAAAAGTATTAAAAATGAAACAAATATATAATAAACAATTTACATAATAATTTACATTAAAAATATTTAAAACAAATATTTATAGTAGTATATAACTTTTTTTAAGTAAGCAATTATATAAAGTATTTATTTATGGATGATAAAATGATAAAAACCAAAAAGTTTTTTAAAAATTTTTTGAAAAAAAAACAGTTTTATTTTTATATATATAACATATTTTAAACCCCCTCCCCGGTCGCATTCCTTCTCCCTCCTTACCCTCAACCCCTGCTGCTTCCCTTTTCCCTCTCCTCTCCCCTTCTTTAGTCCACCACCTCGTTGTCCCTGCCCTCCCCCTCCCCCCTACACCCCATTGCCACCGCCTTCCCTCTCTTCCCCACCACACTGCCCCGCCTTCCTCCTCCTGCCCACCCCGCTGCCACCGCCTTCCCTCTCTCCCCCCACCTCGCAGACACCACCTTCCCTCTCTCACCCCTCTGCTGCTGTTGCCTCCCTCTCCATCTCTGGTCGACTTTTTCCCCGCTGCCTTCCTCTCTCACGAGGATGTGAACCATGATTTGTAGTTTCGTTTATCTTATTCTATGGATGTGGACAAAAATTAAATTAAGTAAACCACTGATTCTTAGTGGTATCAGGCTATCAGTTTTTAGATTATTTAATGTGCATGAAAATATTAACTTCCATATTTACATCTTAAATACCTTCAGTATTACTTTGTGGAACACTTATTTTGTAATTTCAACCATCTATGGGTAGCATTTTGTGTGTTTTTTTGCATCTCAGTATCGTGTTTAGTTATTTTTTTAGTGAAACTTGAAATGTAAGTCAATGTTCTTAGCAATGAGGAGTATTACGGCAAAAATATTGTAAGTTGGGTTATAAACAGCTATTATGATGTTCTTTTTCATTTCCCAATTGTTGATTGAAGTTAACTTCTACATCCATATGGATCTTTGATAAAATGTTTTGTTTTTGTTCAAATTTATGGCTTACAAATCAATGATGGGTTCTATTTAGCTCCTGAACCCCAAATTGGACCGAACAATTATTTGTCATGCAATTTTCCTCTTTTGTACCTTAAATTGTCACTTAGAATATTATCTTTTCAGGAAGAGAGAAATCAAAGTAGGAAGAAGGCTGAGGAGGAAAGAAGGTAAGATATATGCTAAATTTTGTTGTTCCCTGTTGGCAGTCTCTAGTGTTATTTGTTGTTTTTTATCCATTTATTTATTCTCAGATCAAGAGAGCACAGTAGGGACAATGAAAGATGTAGTAGTAAGGACCGAGACCGAGACAGGGAAGACCGTGGTAGGAGCCGCAATAGGGCGAGAGACTGTGGCCACCATAGTAGAGATAGTCATCGGGATCATGGGTATGATAGAGATAGAGAA
Organism: Piper betle; assembly: GCA_033002965.1. Lineage (NCBI taxonomy): Eukaryota > Viridiplantae > Streptophyta > Magnoliopsida > Piperales > Piperaceae > Piper > Piper betle. The sequence continues at coordinate 58,755 of JAURVB010010385.1, read as the reverse complement.
AGAGACTGGTCTCGTAGTTATGATTCAAGGAGTCGTAGAAGATCACGTTCACCAACCAGAGATCATTCAAGAGATTATGACCACTGCAGGTATCAAATCTATACATTATTGAATTTTATTTCGTTGTGTATTGCAAATCTCACATCAAGGTTTCTAGACAATGAGTTTATTGCCCAATCTTGATTGTTAAGACCGAATGCTGTATTTTGCCTCATCTAAGATATGTGTTGCACCTCATCCATTTGCCTTGAGTGGACTTAGTAAATTCCAAAATTCTTGAGCCGTTGTGAGTGTCCCATGCGTCCATAGTGTACTATTACTTTTGTATACGAACCGGTAATATGATTGGTTTGTTTAGTGATGGCGTTTGGTGGTCTCCTGGTGTCTCCAATTTGAAGGATGTAGAGTTATCCTTGAACTGAAAATATTAAACAAAATTGTGACTTCACAATATTTGAATTATATTATTGTGTTTATGGATCTAGTTTTTTTATAGTGATCTGAAATATTATGAATATTTATATTTGTAGTTCTTTCCTGCTTGCTTGCAGGTGCGCATGATCGACACTGAACTTCACTGTGCAGTGAGGAGAAAGATTGCTAGTTCCATATACCCACTCGTCATCTAAATGGATTGCTCTAGTTTTTGCTGATGGCATGTACAAAGCTTCAACGGTGCTACGAGATTTTTTAAAATCCAGGGGAAAGGAGGCTTTTTAACAAAAGCGTACTGTCATCTTGCCATCTTTTCTTTATGGATGTTGAACTTGTACCGAGTCGAGGTTATTTCCACTTAATGTTATGAGCATGGTTATCTCGCAACTTGTAATAGGAATTGCTGCCTATATATTGCAGTACTGGATTGTTACGAGGAGCATCTCTGTTAGTCGTCTCCAGGTACCAGAGTAGTGATGCTAATCACCTCATTCTAAGATTATGAATGCTCTTGCCTCGATTGATGACAGAAGATTTCAGCGCGCTAGATATTTGTGAAGTTGTGGGGTTCGGTGGTGTAGATCAAGTGTGAGGAGAAGGACACCAAGGTTTTGCCGTTTCGTTGCATAACAAGCGAATTAATTGAACCCGGTATTTGTTCTCCAATCGTTAGTTCCAGAGCCATTGTTCCTTGCCCTAGTCAACTTATGATCATGGAAGTTAATATGAATATGGAATTTTGTTTGGGTTGTTAAAAACAGGTAAAGGGGGAATTGGATGCATCTGTCACTTTACCATCGTTAAGAAAGTGAAAGCACCCAAATTGGGAGACTTACTTTAAAGTCTGTTACTAGTTAATTACCCTACGCCGACAATATTCGTCAGTGCATATCAAACTAGGGTGCTTTTATATATTATGAAAAAATTATCATATAATGTCAAAAATTATTATCAACTCCTTTGATATCAATATGAGCCCATAATAACGAAAGATTTTGTTAGGAATAACGAGGAGCAACTTTTATAAGTAGAAATAATTAGGATTATTATGTATATTTCCGGTCATTATTTATTAGAAAAACTGAATTCTACATTAATTTAATGCCAATATGGGCCAATAAACTGACCGCAGCAAGTAATAATAAAGTGTAAGTAGATAGATGGGTAGATTAGAAGTTAGAGTCAGTGCTTTTGTTAATGCCTTGATATCTATGTTTATAATATTTATTATTAAGAATAATAAAGGGAGTTTTTGTTAGAAATGTTAATGAGGAATGACTTTTATTATGAACAGAAATAATAAAGATTAATAATGCTTAAAAAAATTAATATGGTTTTTTAAACTTAATACTTATTAGGAAAGCATGGGTTTTATATAAATTTAATAATGTCAAATGACATAAGTAGCCATTGATGTTGACTATATAACCGTAATTTCTTTTACCTGTAAACAAACCTACCTCCATCATCCAATCATTCTTTTAATTTAATAGTTTATATTAAACAAAAGTGATACAAGATTATAGGCTGCGTTGTTGATACTAATTATTTTAATTTATATTGTTAAAATAAATTGGTAATTTGAATAATATTTTACTGACATTATATTTATTAGTGAATTTAAATCATAAATTTGTTGTGTGGAATCCCTTTTTACTTTTACTTTTAGGTCCACTAGTATCTAAATTAGATTTGCACGGGTAAAAATCGTATAATCAGGCTTATAATATTTTTTGGACCATATTGTAAATCGTATAAATATTATATACATACGATTTCTATTAAAAAAAGCAATCACACCGACTTGTTAATACAAATTTAGAGAGTGCAAAATTAAATTGTCGTTCCCCTCCCCGTTTTGTTTTGATTTTTTTTTATAAAATATAAAACAGAGTACGAGTCGGGCCGAACTCAGTTGGCTTGTAAGCCGAACGAATCGCGGCCGACCTCCGCTGTTTTCCCGATCCCCGCCGAAGATGATGGTGAAACTCCGGCAAATCGCCGCCGCCGCCGCCGCCATCGTCGTCCTCCTCGTAGCCGCCTCCGCCTTCAAATCCGACGAGCTTCTCCACGAGGACGAAGAGGAGTTCGTCTCCGACCTCCCCTCCTCCGATCCCAATCTCGTCTACCTCCAGCCCGTCCGCCCTCAACCACGGCGGAGGCCTGATCTGGAGGCGGCGGGGTCGGCAGACTCCAAGGTGCAGTTCGCCCTCGAGCACGCCTTCGGGGACTCCGATTTCGCCCTCGCCGGCGGCTTCTCCGCTCGCCTCAAGACGCTTGTTCAGGGCGGACAGGTGAAAACTGTGGTTTTGATGTTGTTGTATGTTTAATTCTTTGATTTTATGCTTCGATTCCTGTTTCTTTTCGAATTGATGTTGAGTATTTATTCTTTTATTGATTGCTTCTGATTTGTTTGAGATGTTCAATCTTTTTTGTTTTGGAGATATTTTTTTAAAGTACTTTGTCTATAATTTATGATGACGCTGGTGTGATGGTAGGTGCCCCTGCTGATTTATGAAGTTCAGAATTGGAAAACAATGATCATATCGGAGATATATCTTCTTATTGAACTGGTCAATTTTAGTTTTGGAATTGACGGATTGGTCTTCATTGGATCATATTTTTTCCATGCTTTTGTTGATTTTATGCCCTAGATGATGCTGGTGTAGTGTAATTCCGCTTTATGAATTATAAAATCTAGAACGTGTAGCCAGAATTTGAAAAGATGGCGATAATTCCATGTATGTAGCATCTTAAGGTTGATGATGATAAGTGATGAGGTTTATAGCATGATTGTGATTATAATTCTTTCTGTTGACAGGGTTTAACAAAGCTGCGGTTATCAAGGAACTCTTTCACAGAAAAGGAGAAGGAACAATTTCAAGTAAAATTCTTGTGATTGGGTTTCTGTCAGGCAATAGGATTTCGTCGTTTTTCCTGGCAATGTTTTAATATCTTTTGTTGCAGAAATTATTGGATGACGACGAATTTTATAGTATACGCATACCATCTAGCGTTTTGAATCCTCCTGGGAAAGAGTATGTTGTTTCTTCTGTTAAGGCGGTAAGCTTTTTCCTATTTACAATTTCATAAAATACTGCTTTCACTTTTAACTTTTTTCTCATAGTTTTTTCTTGCAGCTTATGAATGCATTATATTTCACCATGTTTTGAGTTTCTTTCAGAGGATGACCATCATTATATTAAGTTTGTATTTGCATGTACTTCTCTGGCTACTTTATTTCTTAATGAGGCCGCCATAAGAAATTTAGTTGGTACTGGGTTGTGTTTAGTTGAAAATAGTTTCTATAAAATGTTTCCACTGGTAGTGTTAAATTGTGGCTACTACGCCAACGTTTTCTTCTTATGACATTTTGTTGGAATATACATATATATCATATTGTAGGATTATAAGACGACTGCTTTACTTCTTTATGACATATTTCAATTTTATTTAACTGATTGTTTGTTCTTTCTTTCTCTTGTTTCCAGCGATGCCTTGCACATGAAAGTTTGGATGAACAGTTTGTTATTCATTTGGTAATATACTAATAATTTAGACTTATCAACTTTATTGTGGTTTTTATTGATATTTTATGTTTTAAAGGCTTAAAATCTAGGATTGATAGATTGAAGAATGTACCCTAATTTAGATAAAGAAATGAGGAATTAGGAAAGAGATCTTGTACATGTAAATTGTCTGTAATATTTGCTCTTGTTTGGGAAATTGTTTCTCATGGCATGAATCTATCAATCTTTACAGGATGGTGTGAACATTCTGGCTGTAAATTATGGTTCTGCTAGTACATGCCAATACCCACGTTTGCTTAAAAGGGTAATATTTGGTTAAAACTTCTTCTAGATTGCTTTTTTTCTGAATTAAATGCTTGATTGTCATGACATGAGAGAATAGAGAAGAAATCTCGAAATTCTGAAGCATTTGTTGCCTTATGCTTGTATTTTCTTTCCACACACCACCAAACTTGGTCACTAACGTTATATGAGAGCTAATAGATAGTAAAAAAGAAAAAAGAAAAAAGTTTTCACCGCATGTCACGTGTGCCACTATTAATTTTTTGCCATTTGCATCATTGATGTTGCAGCCAACGAAATGGTCTTTCAATTCCTACACTGTTTTAAAAGCCACTGCAATAGTCCAAAGGTATACCTTTGATAATTTGGATTTCAAATTTACTTTTGAAGCATTTGTTTCAACTGATTCTGGGTAGAAGGTTTCTGCATGAACAGTTATCTAACATTTTTAGCTCTTCCCTTAAATAGATGACTAAAACCTTAATAATGATGCAAAGAGGGAAGTTTATTTGCAATATAGGATTGGGCATTACTGACGTTTGCTTTCATTGTTATTAGCTTTCTTGGTTTACCAGGACTTTCTTTGGGTGTTCCAAGTTGATCTTTATTTGGATGATGATATTGTTCAATATGGGATTTTCAGTTTGTTGTGATTTGCAATGTGTTGATTATCAATTCATAGTTCCAGAACAACCAGCAGTGCCAATACTGATGTCTCCATGGTTATTTGTTGTTCTCTATGGCAGCCATAGGTTGTGCTGCTTCCAACTATGTTCTTCCTCATTTATTCTACTTCTTCATTATTGGTATCTGCTATCTGATAATCGTAGCTGTTTAAAAGTTCAATTTCTTTTTAGTTAGCTGATGACTGTCTCCCAATCTTTGAGCTAAAAGTGCTGATGATTCACGTCAGTATGCTGCTATAACCAACTTCCTGTCCATTTGTGCTTTGTCAGTTCCATTGCACCTAGGATGAATGCTTTGGAGTTGGCAGCAATAGCCTCATTGTGGCCGATAACACAAGTTGCTGAACTGAGCTGAGTGATTCAAGTTCAAATATATGCTACATTTGAGAATACCCATTAACTCATGCTTTTCATTTGACGTATGGTGGTGCCTAATAAACATTAGCTCCGAGGGTCAAACATAAATAAACAATGCTGGAACCAGTTTTTAATGGCCTTCTTTCCTAGCCCTTTCTCTTTGCTGTTAGTAACAGGAAGAGCAAAGAATCGTTGGGTTTAATCAGTCTTGCTGCTGCCATTGGTGGCAATTGCATTGATGATCCCGAACCTTGTCCCCCATTCATTTTCTCACCCCTTAAACTGCATATCAACCTCCTCTTGGGTTTTCTCTTCACGAGCAACTCACTCTGAGCACGACTGTTTTATTATGTTAACTGCTGTTGCTTTTGTGGTCCAATAGTTTTGATGTGTGGTTGAACCTGTCATTGTTGGATTCCCATTGTTAGTGACAGAGTGGAGTTCTTTCCCCTCAGAGATGACTCAATCATGAACTCGTACTCTGAGCCTACATGGAAAAGGATAATTTTCCAATATAGGGTGCTCAAATTTGGGCTTGATTGAGAGATTGTTATAGTTTGAAGAAGTTTTTCCCAGTTTTCTATTGGCTGTTCAACTTTGAATCTAGATCATTGGTTAACAATTTGTAGTAGTTGGCTATTTCATGCCAGGTTTCATTTTTTTCTTTCTAACATTTTTTATTCACAAAGAATATATTGGTGCCTTATACATTCTTGAGATTTAGTTTTACACCATCTCAATCTGTGTATGGACATATTCTAGCTCAACATTCTGTTGTAGTGCATGGCCTATCCACTATGCTCTATTAAGCCATCATACTGTGAGTATGAAGGCCTTAAAGGTGTGAGATTTTTAGCTTATCAGCATTTGGTACAGTAAACAAAATTTGAATTTGGTTTCTGCAGAGGCCCAGCATTCACAGAAGCAACTCTAGCTGGGGAAGATGGAGAAGGTGAAGGTGTGAAGCCTCCCGAGAGGTCTTTCTGGTCCAAATATGTGAGTAGATATTTAAGTTAATCTGCCAACCTTCGTCTAGTAGGTCATCTTCCATCTACATTAAAGCGGAAACATTCATTTCCCTCTCTTATATGACTTTTTTCAGTGGATGTATCTGATCCCTCTTGGGTTCATTGTCATGAATGCTTTCACGCAAGCTATGAATATGCCAGAGGAACAGAGTGGACAACAAGGGGCCCAGGCACAACAGACAGTGGCTCGGCAAGCGCCAAACCCTTCGGTGAAGAGGAGATGACTGGTTAGTTCTCAATTGCCGATATTATATTTATTTGTATCGTATCCCCAAGGTTTTATCTAACCTCACTTCCTGTGAAGTTTGAAGTTGTTTGTTTAATTTTCTTCTGTTCTTTTCTGATTTTCGGGGTTTGCAGTTACAAAAGAGTATATCCATGGTTGGAAAAAAGAGTATTGTCCAATGGATTGCTGTCGTCAATTTCAAAGAAGCTTACAAGTTATTTACCTACTTTTTGCGTTGAGTCTTTGGCGAGCTCCCTGTGGCAGCACAGCCTAATTGATGCCACTTCTTGCCGACAAAAATCAATGAGTTTGGCTACTGTTGTGTACAGACGGTTTTTTCACAAACAGAGGTCATATCCAAGGCAGTTTTTTTTAAGGCTGTTGTGAGTCGGCTAACGTTTTACGGGAACAGTTTTTTTTCCTTTGACGATTATTAGGAACTTGGGCTCAGAAAGATAAGAGGGAATGCAGTACTTTTTTCCGGCGAATGTGAAATAGTGAATTGTGATAACTAAGTCGATTTCATGCTCTGTTTTGGATATTGGCCGTGGTTCAAGAAATTCGCTATTGATTTGAACATAACGCACAACATACCGACCATCAGACAAGGTCACGGAGATTTTCAGTGCTAAAGTTTCTTCAAATTACAGAGGCAAACAAAATGCCTAGGAGACGAGATATTACATGTAACTACGATACACAGAATGTCTAAACAGATCAAAAAATATGGCAGAGTTCTAAGGTTCAACAGCTTCAACGCATAATCATATCTTGCAACAAATCCTACTCGTCAATCCTTTTCCCTGGAGCTACACTATGTAGTTTCATTCTTTCGTACTTGAACTGCCGCCGTTTGTTGTGCTCTCTTTAGGGCTCAGGGGCATCACCGGTCCACCTTTCATCCATGTCTCATTTGCTTGCTGTTGTAATTGTAGTTGATTAGGGAGTTGGTGCAGCGAGTGCGATGTTGGATGCTGATGTTGAAGCTGTTGCTGTGATTGTGATGGCTGCTGTGCATGGAGTTGAAGCTGCTGCAGCTGGTGGGCTGCTAACATGGTGTGCATAGCATTATTGTGAGAATAATACTGTTGAGTGGCCCCTCCAAACTGGGATCCATAGCTGTTCATCAGCCCTCCTTTCGGTATTGCCTGCCCGGTCGCCAACTTAAGACGCTGAACTTCCTCTCTCAGCGCATCATTGAGTGCTGCCATAATTTTTTAAGAAAAGGATTTAAATATTTTATGGTTAGAACTACTCCATATAAAAAGAAAATTATGCTGCCAACAGTAAAGAATGTAAAGTAGTTTTTGCAATTGCATAACACCATAGTTACACATATAAGTTCATCTTTATGACCACACGTATCAATGAATTTAACAAACCTTTAGTACATTATTATATAAATCCTTCAAAGTCCCCCAGAAAAAAAGGAAGCATCCATTTATCTGAATAAATACTTGCCAAAATGCAATTTTTCAAACTAAATTGCACAAACTAAAAGTCACCAGTCACTTATGACACAATTTGTTCATGTTGAATGGTGAGCCAAGTAAGATGCTATGATGGTTCTGGTGACGGAACAAAAATAAGTAGAGGAAAGACAAAAAATATGCTGGATGGGGCAAATAGAAAATATAAAAGAATGAATGATATAAGCACTAATATGGTCTATGATCAAGTGAGATGGAAGAATAGGATTTTATTCCTCTACTCCTATCATATGAGATTCAGTTGTTCAATATGAATTATCCACGAAGATACCCACGGATGGATAATCAAACGGGAAGTATTTGCATATATTCTCAGCTATTAGTGAAAGATGGTTTAATAAGAAAACTAATAACGTTCAAGGTTCAAAAACTTCAAACAAATACGACAAGCAAAATTAGAAGACTCACCATCTTGCAAGTGCACCTGTTGCTCCGTTGTTTGAAGGCGCAATTTAAGCTCACTGTTTTCAGAAGTCAGACCAGTTGTGTCTCTCTGCGAAAAATAAAAGTGAATGGTGCCACCCAGGACAACATTAAATTAAGTTGTAAATGAAAGTGAGCAATGACTTCTAAGGTTTAACTTCTGGGCAAAGACGAAGAACTTAGTGTTACAACAGCTCTTGAAGAAATAATATTTTTTTCTTTCATATTTTAATTATTTTATGAAGTTTTAATGGATGCAGGAATGGGGAACTGAGCTCCTTTTCCGGTCCTTCCATTCGTACTTGGAGGCTTCCAGTTATTAATTTTGAACATAAATTTGTGATATAATCTTACTATTATAAATGCATAATAATTTAGAAGCATAATGTATTGTCATTTTTACATGTAATAGAAATCCAAATTACAGTTCAATTTGAAAGTGTATTATGTAGGATTATTTTTTATTCATAAAATAGGGCTTTAAAAATGTACAGACTCACTGTCATAAGGACTATTTTTCAACCTGATATTGTATTAGGATTCTTAGAAAGAAGCTATATGTTTGTATAAGATTATCCTAGATATTGTAAGTGAATGAATGAAGCACGGTGAGTCTCAACTTTAAGCAGCATGAAAACAATAACAAATTTTGTTATGTGCCTGTTTAAATAACTTAAGTGCATAAAGTACCATACAAGAGACATAAAAGGTTAATGGCTCCTAGAAAGCCTCTACCTGGAACCCTTATCAACATGGATCCCTGGGAATCAAAATATTTAACCTCAAACAAAGAAAACAACAAATGTGAATTTCTTTTTCCCTATTTATGCACAGACAGAAAAACGAAATATAATGTACCATATTTACCTGCAACATTGTCAATTGGGCAGACAATGTGGTTGCTTCAGTTTGAAGAGTCTGCACCTTGCGTTCCAACTCTGCTATATAGCGCATTTTTCTTTCTTTGATCTAGCAGCTGATTGCCTATTAGCCCAAATCCTATACAAAAAACCAACATTGTATCAGAGCAAGGAATGCTGAAGTACTAACTAGCTAGGCAAGAGTGTCACCGCTGCGCACGGTAATGAGAACCTTAAGCACCTGATAAACACTTCACTCTAGGACTATAATTTTGTATTTTAAATACATCCCAAGTCCAACCATCAAAATAATAACAATTGAAGTCAAATTTGATGAATAATTAAAGCTAATAGAAGCAACCACTAACCACAAACAAGTCAACTCTAGCATCAAATATGTTATATATCTCATGATAAAGAATTGCTGTTCAACTAAATCAAGATAACAAAGTAAAGGTTACTGAGTATTCAAATAGGGACCAGACCATAATGCACCACAAATTCCAACCGCGTATCAGAATCAACTTATAAAAAAACAACAGAATCATCACAAAAACAAATGGAAGTGTCATATAATAGAACTCCACTTGTCAATGGTCAAATTGCTTCTAGCAAAGCCAACCTCAACAAAAAATGCCATGCACAATCAATAGCAAATCAAACTCTTTGATAGGCGAAGAGACAACTCATCATTGAGAAGCATTGAACAGTTGGTGCTAAGCCCAAATCAACATGTCACTTCTGCCTCTTTGCACGCTATGCCTAAACCAAAACCCGAGCTAATTTATGACACTCAAACGGTTAGTTCAATGTCTTCAAACTAAAAAACGTTACTTTTACTTCTTTTGCACGCTTAAATCAATCAAAGAAAGAGTAAATTCATTCATAAATACTCGAGAGTTTTTATAATGCAAACATTAATCATCATCACTTAGTTAGCATTAGCAGAATTGTATTAAACACAAAACAAAACTGTTTATACCTCTTTGCGCGCTTTGGATCAATCAAGGCAAGCTCAGAGAGCTTGGCAGCAGACATAGCTTTCTTGGCATCGACCACCGAAGGCCCCTCCGACCCAGCGCCGGCCAGCAACTCCGCCTTCACCGACGTCGACCCGTCCATAGACTGGCTGTGCTGGTGCCGCACTCTCGGCCGCTCATTCGCCGGTGACGGAGACGGCTCGCCAAACTGCTCCATGTCCATGTACGTAGACAAAAGGTCATCGTCGGCCTCGTCAGAGAGCGAAGGCCCCTCCCCGGCCCTCCCACGATGCCGAGGTCGCTGTCGAAGCTGATGTCGTCGGGGAGCCCCAAGATCTCCGAGTGCGCCCGCCGGTGGCCGCGGTTCCGAGGCGGGAAGTCCAGCATGGCGCTGAGATCCAGGTCGTTGCTGAACTCCGGCTGACCGGAGGACGATCCCGGAGGCGGCGAAATCTCCAACTTCGCCGGCGACGGCGACGGAAACGACGGGAGCCGCCCACCGAAGGGCGGCGGCAGGCCTCCGCCGCCGCCGCCTCCATGGCCTGCGAGCCTCTCCTTCTCCATCAACGAATCCGCCAAGCAACGTGATGCATGCCAAAGAAACCACCGGAAAACCAGAAATGCGCTGGAAAAGAGTCAAGCTTTTCGCCGAAAAACCAGAAAGAATCAAGCTTTTTCACCGGACATCCAGATGTAGAACCATGAAATCGAGAAGCAATCAAGCTTTTGTACTGGAAAACCAGAAATGTGGCCAGCGAGAAGAAAACTTTCGGCCGGAAAACCAGAAAACCGGAAAGGAACAAAGAAAACCGGGAAAAAAGAACCAAGCTTTCCGATGGAAAACAGCGATGGCGAGCGGATCTGGTGGCGAAGATGGTGAACAATGGAGGGGGATTTGGATGGTGGGGGAGAGGAGGCAGGAGATCTAAGAAAGAAGGGGAAGGAGATCTAAGAAAGCAGGGGAGGACTTTGATGATGTTAGGACAATAAATACATACTGACACCCATTTTTCTATTCATTGTATTACTAATTACTAATTACTAATTTATGTTCTCGTGAGGTTTTCTTTCTAAATAATTTAGCTCACCACTAAAACTTTGCAAATACGGTTTTTTTTCATTGAGTTTTCAAAAAATTTTGATACCAAAAAAATTGTTGTAAGAATTTTATTTTCCCGTAAGAACTATTAAAATTATGTTTGATAAAAATTAATTTTTTAAAAAATTATCACCAAGGGCGGCCAGGACTCAAAGGGGACTCCCTTGAACTCTCTTCTTTGCATACTATTTACTTGTCTATTGATTACTTGTTTTTAGAAAGAAAACCTTGACGTTTAGTTTTTATTTTTCTCATGTTCTTTTGTAAAAGCTCTTCTATTTTTTATTTTAAACATGTTCTACTAAACACTTTTACGCCACCTTTTTTAAAAATCTTCTGTTACTAAAAAGTGGTTAAAAAGTTCAACTAAACACTTTATAAAGTTTAACACAAATAGATTGTCCATATATATATATATAAATACACTAATTGACTTTAAAAAAAATAATAATTAATATTAATAAATATAAATATATATATATATATATATATATAAAGAGAGGCGCTGGGATGAGCACCCGCTCATGTAATCAATATGAGCCATGATGATGTGCATCGTTTGATCAAATCCAATTAATTGTGGTCTCATTGCCCCAGTGAGGTCTGGGCGCAGTGAGCCTGATTTGGCCACCACGGCTGGTCTTAGTTGATGGTGACCTTGATTGGTAGAGGCGACCAGTGATTGGTTGAAAATAAAATAAATGGTTTTTTTATTACTATATTCAAATCTACCTAACTTTGACCAAATTTGGTCATCCCTTGCCTGATTATCATCAATGACACCAAATTTTGAAGGAAAATAAAAAAATGGACTTTATTGTTGCCCCAGTCAATCCAACCATCAGCGATTGTTTATTTCAATAAAAATTAAAAATTTTAAAAAAATAAAACTTATTGTTGTTAGTAGTTGGACCTATCTAATTGTAGCTTGATCTGGCTATCTTTATAATTAGCCGGTTTTGACCACAATAAAGAGGGAGTTGAGAGGGGTTAAAAGAAGTAGGATTTAAAATTTTCTTTTTAAGGTGATATATGCATATAAAATAAATTTTGTATGAATTATTATTCATTTAAATTATATATATATATATATATATATATCATAAATATTGTGTGTATATACACACACACCCAATCGGCAAGGTTGGTGGGAAACTCTATCGCGCCAAAATGGACGAAACAGAAATGGTTTATGAATGATTTAGATGTTTTCCCGAAATACCCGACTCCGCTTGAACTCCTCTTCGGCCCTTTCCGCCACCTTCTAACGCCACCACGGTCCTCCTCTTCCCTCCCATGTCATCAACCTCCGTCTCACCGTTGCACACCTCATAGTTCCCCGCCTTGCCCTGTCGTCGTCCACACTGCCATCGCCCCCACTCTGGTCGTCCCATCGCTGGCTTCATCTTCTCTCCCACCGATCTGTTTTGTCGCCTTTGGCGTCAGCGTCTCCCCTCCTGCGTCAGCAAGGCCTCCAAAGAGACTTGGATTACATGTTTGATCTTTTTATTTTATTTGATATTTTTTTCTACTAGTTTTTTTCTGGTTCCAATTATTCCCATATTGATGTCATTTTGTGCTCAATTTACTTATTAAAAATAAAGTTCGCAGCGTAGAAGAGTAGTACAAGCTGACTCCTTTTTTCTCTGCTTGTCAATACTTTAATGATTTGTACGTTTTGCTATGTTTTTCACCAGGAGGATGCTTGATCATTTTTTTGGCGTTGTTATTGGGATATTCAGCTAGCTTTAAGTATGTTTAATGTCTCAGTGACTTTATCTTTTGGGATCATTCTTATCAATTTCTCATACATTAATGATCAGCTGTTGATTGTGATAATACGTATCCATGGGTGACAAGTAGAGGAAGATCAGAATGCTGTAGATTTTTGGTATCCCTCAACAGTACGTTGCTTCACCGGATCTTCAAGCTCAATGTTCCCCTTGTTGACGGCAGGGCAGTCACTAAAGCTGATGGGCAGCCGTTACCTGGTCGTCGTCAACACCGCGGGCCAGCCAGACCAACGCAGGAGTGCATGCCAGCAACAACTGCAAGATGCCGGCAAACGCCGCCCGTGACCGCTGGTTCGGCAAGAGGTGAAGAAGAAGGTCGTGAGAGAGTCTGTGAAGACTATATTGATCAAGCAAGTGGGAAAATGGGAGGTAGCTACGTAAAATTGTTCAAATTACTTAAAACAACGCGCATCCTAGTTGAGCGTCAGATTTAAACAGTTATTTTCGTGAATTATACGAACCTTGATCATGGCATCGGCTGTGAATGTAAACCAGCGCGACATCCGTTGTTCAGCCAATTCGACACATCTGTTGTTTAGCCAACTCCCTCTATAACCCCGACTAGAGTACGTAAAAGAATTATGCAGCTTGCATCCGTTCAATGTTAGACATACGTGGACGGAGTAAGTAACAAGAAAACAACACAAATAATTAGAAACTTAGTGTCTGGGTTGCACCAACAAACAAAACAAAGTTACTTCGCGGTTGGAAAATAAAAAAGAGTTAAAAAAAAACTCACGGCAAGAGATTGTTGTTTCGAATAATTTTCGGATAAGGCATCCGTCCCTCCAAACATTAAATATGCAAGTGAATTGTGCATGTTGTACGCACCCACGCTTTTAGTTTTATTTTCTTGTTTGTTGCTGTTAACTGTTGTAGGGATGGGTGCTATTCTGCTATTACGTTCACTTGCATGTTTGATGGTTGTTGAAAATGATGTCTTTTTCGAAAATTTCTGGGAACATCACATTACTGGGAAAATTACTGGCAAAGATTTAAAACCCCGGTAAAAAATGGAGCATCACAGTTTTAACTTCCCGAATCTCCATATAAGAACAAACAGAAATGACAATTTATCACGACTCATACGCTGGGAAGACTTAAGAATCGAATTTAATGTAAAGTAGAGGAGCAGAATGATGATCGGTGGCATATAAATGCAGAGAGCATTCATAATCTTGAACAGTGAGGCGGCTAGCTCTCTTGGTTCTCCGCACACAGTAGACTACCAAATGGTCGTAACAGTCTTAACATGAAAATTTTCAACACGCAACTGTAGGTAACAAGCTTCCTGGTCTTCCATCACAAGCAACAGCTACGGAACAAATAGATTGAAGATGCTTATGACAGACACCTTATACAAGCTAAGTGCACGCATAGAAAAGTACGGATCCAACGTTCCACTTGCATGTTTTCGCATAGACAAGGGAGGGAATATATCACCCAACCAATGGCCGCGTCCGAAGCGTTTGAGACAAATTTGACCAACGGAATATGATCAGATAAAAACAACAAAATATTGACATTATTTTATTTGATCGAATGATTGATCGAACAACTGATAAAAATTATAAATTAATAATATTATTGATATTTTTAAATTTTATTATCAAATTATTATTAAAAATTATTAAATTTAGAGCACATCAACCTTATATTTTGAACTTTTTCTAATTAATATAAAATTTATTTTTAAAAATATTTTTTAAGACAAATAAAATAATTTTTTATGTAAATTAATATGAGAAAAACTAAAAAAATTGAAAAAAATAATTATATGCATAAAGTATTAGTCATTTTGGGAGAAAATTGGTATTTATAACCAAAAAAATGATTAAATAGTATAACAAATGTGATATAAAAATATTTTTTTTATTTTGACCAAATTATGAAGGTGTCTAATAAGGACCGACTTGACAAATAAATTTTAATGGTGGACAACTAACATTTTGTCTTAGGTTAATTAGATGACATGACAATATTTTATTCATACCCGCCGTATGTGGAAGAATACTTTTTCAACCATTTAAGTTGTATAAACTTACTCCATATAGAATTAATATCTGAAATTTCCCTGCATCAAGTTGAAAACATTGATTTATTTTTCCTGGTAATTGGCAAAGTTATACTAATATATAAAATTAAAGACTTTTAAAACGATGTAATCACGTGTCCTCTAATTATTTTATAATATTATATTTAATTTTTATTCTATATATTAATATAAAACTAAAGACTTTTAATACGATATTATTACATGCCCTTTTTACTATTTTATAATATCACCTTTTATTCTCTATTAGGATAAAGATTATTTTTTATATTATAGTTAAGATCGCAGCAAAGCCTTGAACTATTTGATAATATTATCTTTTATTTTCTATTAATGAAAGAAAAATAAATTATAATTTTAGAAAATTTAAATTTTCTAAAATTATACTCTATTATAATTTAAAAAATAAATAACTAAAATAAAAATAATTAATTCTTATGCTCTAGTTTCTAGAGAATGGAAATATAAAAGTAATAAATAACTAAAAATCATCTA
Organism: Piper betle; assembly: GCA_033002965.1. Lineage (NCBI taxonomy): Eukaryota > Viridiplantae > Streptophyta > Magnoliopsida > Piperales > Piperaceae > Piper > Piper betle. The sequence continues at coordinate 43,018 of JAURVB010010385.1, read as the reverse complement.
ATGCCATGAATTACGGAAGCAAGAGACTAGTTTAATATAATACACGACAAGTTAAAGATGCAACCAAACACCATGTTAATATAATGTGGTCCTCACCATAGTTTATATTTATAATTATCAAAATATTGAAGTGGTTATGTTCTATATTTGGATTTCATCTTGGGTCTCTGATCTGGCTTTTTTTCATCTTCTTCTTTTCGCCATAAATGCCGAGGAGAAAAGATCAAAAAACTTCAAGATGTCTTGTAAAAATCTTCACGGCAATTATGTTTTTATGATTTCCAATTCTTTGCCCAACACGAAGGAGTTAGTTGATTTTGTAAATTTTGATTATGTTTTCTCATAATTAAAGGAACCCATAAAATTTGCTTTTGTAAAATATTTGTGAGCAAAACAATTCTTTTCTGGAAATTGCCCAAAGGAGAAGATGATGTTTCTGTAAATTGCATATAAGGTATGCGTGAAAGTGTGCATTTCATCTAATTAAAACATAATCAAGATCGGCCCAATAGTTTAATATGAACTTTAATATGGGCTTTGTTATATGTAAAAATACGTGCTCAACCCCTTGAACTTGAAATTATAACAAACAAAAACCCAAATACATAACAGAAAATTTTAAGAACATGCCCAAAAATCAAAAGGAACGCAAAGCCCGTTCAGGAACTGTCTTCTCCGCCGTTCTAACAAGTAATTTACAAAAGCAATTTTTATAGGTTTTCTTCAAATATGAGAAAGCATAATCAAAATATGCACAAAACAACAATCTCCTCTAAGTTGGGAAAAGAATTAAAAATATTTAAAATGAAACTCATGAAAGGGAGAAGGAAATCATGGACATACAAAATTTCACCTGCAAAATTTTTATGGACAAGAAAAATTTTACCGATGATTAGATCTGATACTGTAATTCATACCAATATATAATATTTACAAGAATCAAACAATATCTCCTACTATGATGATTTATACAAAACACATCTTTAAAGTCTTCTGATCTGTTCTCCTCAATAATGGTGAGAAGAAGATAAAAAGCCAGATCAGAGACTTAAAGATGAAATACAAACATATAACTCCTTCCATCAAATGAGTTACTGCAATAACTACCCATGGTGGTTATTTACAGAATATAACTACTTTAATACTTTGACAATTACACATAAACCATGGTGAGGACCACATTATTTAAATAAATTCCAACATTACACTACTTTTTATCAATTCATATTTATAAAATAAAAACTAGAATTTAAAACTTAAAGTTAAGATTTTTCATTACACACATTGCTATAATTTGAGAATTTTTATTTTCTATTTTTAATTCTCATTTATTTCAATAACTATATAAAATACCATTGTTTGATTTTTTTACTCAGATTTAAATTTATACTTGCAACAATTTACTATTTTTTCCATTATTTTCCTATTTATATCCAATTGAAGATTTTCATGGGAAATCTTTGTTTACTATTTCAAATTAACTTTATTTGCTATTGCAAAATTAATGTTTTTGTATTTTTCATCCAATTTTATTTTCATAATTTTTATTTTATTTCAAATTTAAACTTACTACAACTGTTATTTTTATATTTTTTACTTAATTTCGGATTTTTTAATTCCATATTTATAATTCCCAAAATTATAATTATTCTTTTCAGATTAATGATTGATTAGCTATCTCTAAAATTCTACATATTCTTCATTATTCAAATTATACTTTGATATGCTAATAGAAATCTTATTTTTTTATAATAATCTCTATTTTTCTAATTATATCTATTTTCACACTAATTATTTTATACAATCACTTATTTGTTTATGATTTAAAAAATAAATATTGAAAACAAAATATATTTCTCAGGATCCATGCGCTGATAAAATGCTAGTTGAATTGAAAATTATAAAATATCTTTCCTCCTTGCGTTCCATTTCTGAATAAAAACGCAGAACCTGGTGCTCGCTATCCTAATTGGTGCTAACTGGTGCCGGCTATCAGTTATATATATTTCTAATGCTCCAAACTGAACTGCAACCTTGAAAATAAAATAAAAAAAGTAAACAAGAAGTCACAAGTGAAATAAGTATGTCACATGAAGGATCATTTGACAGTTCATGAACTTCCCGGAGGGTCACTCCCTCCAGCAGGCTTGCGATTTAAATAACGAATCACAGCATCCTCAACCCTATTAAAAACACATGGCAAGAAATCAACAGTATTCGTCTTTCAACCACAAAAGCTTGAAGCGCCCAAATGACAGATTCAATTAAAAGTACATACCATGGTTGATTGTAGAAGTCTGATCGATGTTCCCTCTCTGCATTACGACTAGCTTCACCAGCAGCAAGCTTTAGATCCCTGCTTTGAGAGGCAATCAGGGCATTGATAAATTCAACGGGAGACTGACTAAAACCTAGAAAAAATGCTCTCCTCCTCCGATGCTCATGAATCTTCTTCAAAGCTGCAGATATTGCTTCATCACAAGCCTCAATTTCTTTGTATTTTACAGTGCTGGCTAGAAATGAAGACATCTCTTTCTGCAGTGGGAATGGAACATCGACTAGCACATCATAGCAGGCATTTCCAGCTGGTTGATTCCCTGAAAGTCTAATTTTATGTTCCAAATGTATTGGCTGTGGAGGGGATAGATGTAAAGAGATTTTCTGTGAAACCATAGAAAATTTCATCTTCTCCTCCCCAAAAACTTTCCTTAGAGGTGGATCACACACAAAAAAAGAAGGCTCGTTCGGGTTTTGTAGCTTCCTAGCTTTCACATAATGCCAAATGGCAGCAATAATTCTTGGTCTTGTCTCAACCTCAATGCCCAAAACGTCCATAAGTGGAGGAGACAATTTAAACTTCTCAGGAGTATAATTTATTTCTAGACGGATATTAGCAACAAACTCCTTATCTCCTTTTCTCTTTATTTCAAAGCCTTCCTGCGGAGCTGTTGAGCGAGAACTTTCCCATGTAATGGTAGGGTTATCAGGATACAATGTTGGGTCCAATGTGATGGTGATCTTTTTGAAAAAAGATGAGAACTTTGGATGAGAAGAGTTAGGTTTAAGAGCTCCACCTGCAGACTCCGCATCAACCATATCATCCAAGATCCTCCCAATGATTTTAAGAGACCACGAAGGTGTCTCGGAGTTCATCTTATCTGGCAGTACATGGTTCTGATTAACATAAGTGTTAAAAACATAGATCCGAAGAGTCTTCTGAATGCAAGCATAGTTCTTTAAAGACTCCTGTATGTCCATTTTCTTCCTAGCCAAGGCTGCATCCACTCGAGCCTCAAACTCAAGCAATTGAGTGTAAAGTGCAGATTCAGGCAGCAGGGCAGCAACTCTATCAGGAAGCATCTTATCTGGAAGCTTTTGTTTCTTTCTTCGTGCAGCAGGAGTGACTTCTGCTGTTTTGAATGAAGGTGGTGTGGTGGTTGTAGTTTGCCCTGGAGGTCTTACAGGAGGCTTCTGTGGTGCTCTCTTCACACCACCAGTACCGGGAGTTGAACCTGAAGGGGAAGAGGTAAACCCCGAGTTCTGAACCTGAGCCAAGTTCTGCATTTGTGCCTGAAATTGAGTACGAGCAGCTTGGGCTTGCGCTTGAGCCTGCATTTGAGCTTGCGCTTGAGCCTGCATTTGAGCTTGCATTTGAGCCTGCAGGGAGGATGGAAATTGTGCTGGTAGCCGAGCAGCACCAGCTGCGGGTGATTGATTTTGTGCTTGAAGATGAGGGTGCTGATTCATGGTCACAATACTGAGAAACGCCTGATATTCAACTGATTCAAACAAAGACCAAATCCTAAGATTAAAAAACATAAATAGCACAACACACACATATTCACACAATACTGAGACACAGTGCCTGGCATGCAACTGACTTGATAAAACCCCAAAATCCTAAGATTAAAAAATAGACTAATACACATAAACTCATCATCAGAGGAAACTGATCACAATACTGAGAAACAACACCTGATAAGAGACTGATAAGAAACTCATCATCAGAGGATAATGTGGCTGTTATAAGAAATTTTAAGAAGGGTTAACATTGCATTTAGTGAAAGTACAAACTTAAATTCTAAGGATCATCAGTAACCTCCCTAGGAAACAAAATTAGATCATATTCAGGTGCTTAATAAAACAAGAAACCAAACCACCATCCATATAAATATAATACATTTATCATCAGACGAAGAAACTGCATTGCAATTCACAACATAAAAACAATGAAGTACGCATTCACTTGTTCAGGTTGTAATCAACCAACAATAAGCAACGGAAGGTATTAAATGCTAAATACATTGCCATTTAATAATAAATACTCAAAGTTCTTAGAATACATGAAAGCTAACCTGGAAACATTAAACATGCAGGTAACTAGGTTTTTCCCAAAAAACAGGAAAAAGGGCTCTTAACTAACTCTTTTTTGTTTTTTTACCTCTAAGCACAATCATAACTATTAATAATGAGAAACAACGCCTCATATGTTACAGAAACAATCAAAGGCCAAAATTCAAAAAAAAACGCATACACTCACCATAATAAGAACTGGATCATTTTTTTCCAAAGCAAAACCGGATCATAATTCGCACTGTATAAACTACACACTGCGTACTCAGGTGCTTAATAACCAACAAAAAACAGAAAATCCACAAAAAATACTCAATACGCTACACATTTAACAACAGAAAAGCCCCCAAAAACACTCAAGATGCTCCACATTTAACAACACACTGTAGTCCCGGGATATATGCAAACTAAAAATGAAACATTGATGAAGCAGCAAACTAGGCAAGCTCTTAGCTCATTTAGCAACTGGTAGAACTCTCGTACTCTCCCCAAATCCATAAACATTCACATCGTCAGAATTCGCCAAGATCCCATTTTTACAGGCGTTCGATGCTTAATACACCCATACCTCACCTTCACCGCCCAAACCCTAGCCCCAGCGAAGGGGAACGCAGAGATGGACTCTACCCGTATCACCGAGATTACCTCGACCACTGAAGGCGAAATTAGGGTGCCAAGATTGAGTCTGGCAGGTGAATCTCACCTTTTCGTGAACTCCTTGTCCGCCGCCGCAGCTGCTGCCATCTTCTTCTCCGCCGACGTATTCTCCGTCGCCGTCGCCGCCACCGCCACCGGCACGACCACCGCCGTCGTCGGCGTAGCTAGTTGTGCCACGAAGACGAGGGTGAGGGGACCCGTTGGCCGAGGGGGTTGACACTTAACCGCATCAACCCTAACCCGAAATACACTTCATACTAATCTTTCTTAACCAGACCCACCCAATCTATATACAAAAATATCAACCTATTAAGGATAATTACGATAGAGATTACTCTAATCATTTAACTACTATCTACTCTTTTACTCTTACTAATAAAATGAAAATTAAGAATCGCTCTCTCGTAATAAATATAAGGTTTATTGAATAAAAATATAATAGAATAATATATATATATATGTTAAATTAAAGTTTTAAACTAAATAATAATAATTTTTAAATATTATCTAACAATGAGAAAATCAGGCCTAATTATTAAAACAAATAAAAAAATAATTTATCTAAAATACCATCAAATGTTAATTTAATAAATATTTTTTTAAAAAATAAGTAGGGTGGTCAGGCCACCACCCATAAATTAGTTACGTTCTTTAGTTGGACTAGACCGGCCTAAGTTCTGGGAGTGTTTGGCAATCAAGTATGGTCGGCCAAGGCTGATGAGGACCACCAAATCCAGCCACCCTTTTGGCATGGATAATTTTATTATTATTAAAAAACTCCTCTTTTATAGTAATTAGTTTTGACTCTCCCACCACTAAATAATATCAAAAAATTTTCTCTATTTTATAATAAAAAACTCATTAAATTATCATGCTCTATCTTTTCACTAAATTAAAGTTTATTTTTAAAATTATAGCCTATTTTTAAGATATCAAACTATTACAATATATTTCTTTATTCGATGATGATTAGTTATAAATTAGAGTTTATCTTTAATATTAGTCGTGCAAGCAAAATGTCTTGCCTATTTTAAATTTACATGTCAACTTGAGTTTTTTTTTTAGAGCAGAATTACAAAATCAACTTAATGGCAATCCCTTGCATTTTTTATTATGAAACCAACTTAATGACAGTTTGTCCTTATAATAATTTTTTTTTTATAGTTTACTATATCTATCTAATAATAGGGTTTTTATGCCAAATAGATATTATGCCAAGTAAATAGTTTAATATATCATCGCATGTTCTCATAAAATAGGAAAGTCTATATTATAATCACCAATATTTGATTTTTATTTTCATGGATTTAAATTATGGATATATTTGTTTCTTCAGACAAATTAAATAGATATAATTGGTATTTTCGTCTGGGATAAAATTTTTCTTTATATATGAACACATATACGATATCTGATATAGAGATTAATTCATAAAAATGGTTGATTATACTTAGTATAAGTTAGAAGATCGATCTCTAAGGTGAAAGAAGTAAGAAAGGGCAATTGGTTGGGGTGAATTTAATTTGTTGGATAAACAATCAATGAAATTGTTTAATCGAACATGCGGATATGGTCGAAAGTGCACCATCTCCTATGATCATGTTATTTTTCACGATGGATTATTTGTTTTAATGTTGATATGACTCTTATAATGATTTATGAGATTGTTTAAGAGGAACCAGCATTAATTGGTTTATGAGATTGTTTAAGGTGAACTGGTATTAAAAAAGATTAACCAATTAGCCTGTATGGGTCAATCCGGGAAGACTTTTGTTACCCTTTATGGTTTTGAATTGAGGGTAGAATGTGGCTCTTGAGAAGCTTGAAGGGCAACTAAGAAATGGGGAGAATTATGGGTGGAGTATAACCTCTTAGTAAGAGAAGCCGGCCCTAATTTCTATTCTATAAAGCCTAGGAGCGGCCCTCTTCTTGTGTTCGTGGTGCTCCTCTTTCCTCCTTGTTCCTTAACTATTTTTTTCATTCTTCTTCATAGTTAGAAGGGTTTTAAGGCACAATCATTAAAAGTAACTAAAGAAGAGCTTAGTTACACAACTTTAACATAGTTAATTCATGAATCATCCTTATATTCATGTTATTCATTATGTGCTATTGTTATGAACATGTGTATTAATAGAAAACCTATGTTTATATAATTGTTTGATGCTTATACCCTATGATTGGGACCATTAAATCAATTTGGGTGGGGACAATATAGGGTTAAACAATATAAAATCGAAGTTTTTGTTTAATATTTGTGTTGTTACAATGGGAATTGATTTTAAAAAAGAATGATATGATAAAATTAATTACGAACCTATCTTTTTCAAACAAGAATTATTTTAAACTATAAGTAATGATGCAAAAAGAAAGTGTATAAAGTTTCATTCAATACTTAGATGATTTGATATGCTCGTAAACATGAAAGAAAAATACTAACTCAAATGGATAATGACATATAATTAATGCCTTCGCAGGTAGCAACTAGGTATTGCTATGGTTTGGCACATGATCTAGTGTGAGGAAGCCAGATTGAGGAGGCATCCTGTCAGCCTATGACTGGCCAGAAGCCACGATGGCAAAGCTGCCGGCGGCACACAGACCAGCTCAACTAGGAGGCCTGACTAGGTACATGGGAAGGCTCAATTGTGAGGGGTGAGGAGGAAGGAGGAGGAGGGCATGGTGAGATGGCAATGGCCGAAAGGAGGACGTCCCGCCGGAGGGAACTAGTTGGCGGCGCTGGTCACGGCGGCGACAGTTCACAAGAGGGGCGGCTAGGGCATTGGCAAGGCTCAGTTAAGGAAGAAGCTGAGGGGAAAAGGGACAGAGGTGAGAGAGAAAGGAGAAGGGTTCGTTGAAGGGGTGTAGAGGGCAGCCGGAGATGAATGCCTGTGGCAACAAAGTCTATGGTGGCATGTCGATGGCGGCGATCAGAAACTGCAGGAAGGGGCAACTCCAATAACATGGTAGAGAAAGAGGAGGGGAAGGGAAGGAGGAGGGATAGGGACGGCCGCTACCGGTAGTGACGCAGCCAGTAACAGAGTCGTTGGCAGCGGGGTGAGGCAGGAGAGGTGGTCGGGGTTTTGGAAGCAAGGAGGAGGTGTCGTTCATCGGGAAGAAACAGGGTTAGGAAGCAAATGGGGTAGTTTTTTAATTAAAACTTCTACTCGCTCCCGACTCGAGTTAATAATAATAATAAATTCTAAAAAATACAAAATAAAATATTATAAAATCAAATCATCAATTCCTAACTCGAATGACATGCTCTAAACATACTAACACACCTAAAAATAATAACTAATGCATCCTAACAAGATAAACATCATAATTCTAATTTTACAATCGACTAAAAAACTAGGCATTCTCTCATATACTTTGATAACTCATTTTGTTGCTGCCTTACTTACGTAATCATTATATAGTCCTTCATGGCTCATAAAACACGGCCGATCTCAGCTCAATATACGTATTCTGAAACTAACTCGACTGAAAATAACAATCGAACTGACCGGTTCAACTATAAAAACCCTGACTTGGGTCATAGGTTTTACATCTAGACCTAAAAATTGAAAATCTTTTTTTTAAATGTCATACAATGTGTTAGGATAGGGTTAAAATTTCATGAATTTTAGATCTTGTTTAGGCCTAGAATGAATTTTGGGAAGTCAAATCATGATGAACAAACCTTGAATAGAGTACTTGACCACCTTTTATGCTGCGAACTTGTGTTTGTTAACCAAATACATAGTGCCTAAGCATCCTGAATAGAGTGCCTGAGCGCCCAAGTCTTAAAAACAGTTATCTAATTTTGATTATTGATTGTTATTTAGTGATGATTAATACTTTAATTGAGTTTATTTAATGTTATTAATGATATGATGGTGCGATTATGTATGATGGATGAATAAATTATCATACTTGGATGATGGAAGAATGCTCATAGCATGACATGCATACACATACATGTAGACTGATTCGGTTAGTGATGTATATTACTTGTTTCATTACTCAGACTAGGAGGACATGTAAGTCTCAAAAAGGCAACAACTCTGATTTGTTTAGATGCTATGTGGGAAGCTTTATGATTCCTTCGATATTTTTGTATGTCAAACTAATTAATCGAATAGTGATTTAATGTTTTTGGCATGTGAAAGAAACTTAATACGATTAAGTGAGATAACTAGTGAAATGGAAACTAAAACATGCTAGTTTTTATATATTTTTATAAATTATGAAGTCCAAGTAATGGTAGGGCCTAAGCTTAACTATAAATAAATTGGGAATCGATTAAATCGACAGGGTCATAGATATAAAACTTCGAGCATCTATTCTAAGCTAATGTTGGAGTTGGGAGGTTACTCTACAGGCAATGCTTATGATCATAATGTGGGGAAGTAAATTGTAGGTGGTTTGATCAACCAGTCTCACATATCCGAAGAGTTATGATACAAACTCAAATAATTGCTCACAAGGATGAGTGTATATAAAATATAATTTGATGAGAGTTAAATTTTTTCTATGCTTGTTGTGAAAAAACTGAGGGTATAGAGTAACTTATGTTCGAAAATCGACTAGTAGGTATAAGTAAATAATTGAGGTTTAGGGCTGAGGAGGTGTAAGAACTCAAGTCCAAAAATTAGTCTCAAATACATAAATTGACAGTAAAAGCAATAGTTATTTATTTTATTGATGATAACTATTTTTGTTAAGTTATTGTCGTATTGGTGATATTTCATGTTAATCACTTGATGTTGAGTTTTACTTGTAATTAAGAATATCTTCTTATTATTGTTTACATATATATGAGTATAGGGCTCAACACCTATTTTGGTATTGAGCAAACGATTTATATTATTCGCAAGTAAAGGAGATTCAAGCTAAGCGACAAGCTGGACGATGAGCACTTATGTTTTTATTATTTGCATTATTAGTTGGACATACTTACGCATATGTATATACATATATATATATATATATATATATATATATATATATATATATATATATATATACACACACTATCTCTTTTGGCAGTGCATGCATTGTGAGCTGCTGGATTTCGATCTAGCAGCTCACACGCATCCCTACCCCCTAGCTGCCAGCCCGCGATCGACCCGCCTACCCACCGACAATCGACCCCCTGCCCCACCGCGGCCCCTCCGCCCGGCCCGCCAGCCACCCCTATGACCACCACCATTCCCCTGACTCCCCCTACCACCGTGGCCCACCTGCACCACACTCCGCCGCGGCCTCTCCTCCACGACCCCCCTACCCGCTCCAAGACACCCCCACCCCTCCCCCCACGGTAGATCGGGTACAATTGGATAACATAATATATATAGAAGTTATAAGTATAGTTCTATGTATCTAAATGTATATAATTATGTCAAGTTAAGCATTTAATATATTGTTATGTATTTTCGTATAATAGAAAATATTTATATATTAAAACTAGGATTTACCACATTGTCACGTGTTTTTATTTAGTAACAAAAACTTATATATTATCATAATCATTAACAATATAATTATAAGTATATATGTATATCTATTTCTACCGACCAGATTGGGTTTACCCACATTCTAAAATTATAAGTAAATATGTTATTAAATATTAAATGTATTTCTTAGTGAATATTTTATTCTATACAAATTAAAATAATTTTATATATTCTCATATAATAATAAAAAATATGGGAAAACTCGGATTTAATATATTGATGAAATGACAAGGGCAGCAGTCCTAAATTTTAATTCTCACAATCCCGCCGCCGCACTCCGTCTTCCCCGTCGCCGGCGACAACCGCGGCCGGCGATCCCATGGAATACACCATGGCGGCGCTAAAGTTCTTCACCTCCCAGCTCCAGCACGCCCAGGCCTGGCCGGCCTCCTCCCCTCCCACCCTCACCCTCCACAGCATCCTCTTCCAGCGCACTTGGCTCCAGGGCGACCTCCTACCACCTCCCCCGTCAAGCTCCTCCTCGACGACGGCAGAGGGGTGGCAGAGCTGATCCTGCCCGACGACTTCAAGTCCCGGGAGTGGAGGCTGGGGATGTACGTGATGATTGTCGGCGCCTGCGTCGTCCGCCCCGGCGGGGCGCCGCCGCTCGTCAAGGTGCATAAGATCGTTCACTTGTCGGCGGTCCCCGACCGGGAGGGAATGTGGCATTTGGAGGTGATTGAGGCCTTTGAGCTGTTCTACATGCCTGGGGATAATGTGTGTTCGAGTAAAGGTTGAATCTTTCTCATCAAATTGACCTCTCTATATGTAACATCTTTCTCTGTTGTTTTTTCCACTCTTACAGAAAGCTAATGTGTGATCATTGTAGGAGATTTCTGAATGAAATTCTGTTCATTTTCATTATACATGTGTTCAGAATATCTGAATTCTGATGAATTCATATATCAACAAGGAAGTATCGCAGCATTTACCAGTTCCACCATAAGTACATTTTATGTTATCATCCTCCATATACCCCACATGAATTATTTGGTGGCTGAGCAAAAATCATATACTGTTACTTTTCGTTTACTGTTTCATTTAGTTTACATCATTTTGTCAATTGTATAATTTGGAACTTAGGTATGATCTCATTCTTCACAATTTGTATTACTGTTTACCTAAGCATTTCTCATAAACACGGATAATCCATTCACCAATATGATGATAACTACTGACTAGAATTATAAGATAGCAAAGATGAAAACTAGGAGTATCTGCAACTATGCATATACCTTATACAAGATGAAACTTAAGGTATTTTTCCTTGAAATAAGATTTTTTTTTCATACTCATCAGCTTGCAGATGAGTAGTATAAATTTGTCATACAGTTGAAACTTCTTTCAGCATAAGTTACAGAAATCATTGCAAGGGATGACAGTAGATTATCCCCCAACTCTACCATCATCTCCCTTAAAGGTTAAGCCTCTAGGCTGAAAAATAATGATTTCCTGATATGGAGAAGACCAACCAGTCTTTTGCAGTATCTATGAAATTAGCAATCTGCTTTCTGCTCTTTAAGTTCTAGAGCTTAAGCTATCTGAATCTGTAGCCACCCGCCACCAACTTTTAGCCATGGCGAAGGTAGTTGTAAACTTCTACCAGACTCCCCAACCTAGAAGATTTATATACAACACAACTTAGCAGAAACGATATATCAATGAGCTTGAAGAATGTCATCTTTTCATCTTTGGATCTGCTGCTGGGGCGGGTGTTGCAGGTCCGCCATTAAGAGCAGTGGCAGCAGATTCTACATGTGTAAGGAGATATTCATATATCTTCTTCCTCAGCTTCTCAACTTTCTCAGGCGGAACGCCATCATTTTCACCATTGTCATCTTTCTGCCCCCCAACCTGGTCTAACCAGTCATTGATCCCCTTCAGTTGTGACAACATGGCTGCTATTTGGCTCTTATCCGACAATGCCGAGGCATCATCTGCATCCAAAAATCTTTCAACAAAACTCAAGAACCAATCCCGGGACTCAACCAGCAAGGAGTTAGCCAATTCAGCAGCCTCACCAAGGCCACCCCCACGACTCCATTCAATAGGAGGTGGCACTATAGTTTTCTGACTAGCTAATAAACCGTCCAATGCACGGTGTGGGGCAGTTGATGTAGCAGGCTTAGAGCTTATAGAAGGGCCAGGCTTAGAGCTTACAGAAGGGCGGGCCTTAGTTTGTGTCTGGTTCTTGGACACTGCAATTTTTGATGTATTTTCAAGAACCACCATTGGTTGATGTCCGTTGATCGTAACTGGGTTTCGAGGCCAAGCTGCAGTGGGGGCATGAGAATGGGCAGTTGCTTTGTTAAATACTGTAAATGGTGACAAATCAGTAACCAAGGCAGCTTGGACCCATGAGGTTGCATTTTTTTGCTTCTCAGATGAGACTTTCAGTGCTTCCTCTGAAGGCTCATCTTGCAGTTCTTCAGAAAGTGCAGATGCAGACAAAGTTTTTGTCAAGGACTCTGAGATGAGAGTAGCTTTGTTTAAACTCGAGTAAAGAGCAAGGAATTGTTCCACTACAGGCTGCGGATTGTCCTCTTTAGCTGAAAAAGTCAGCTCAGTGTACAAGCTGCAAAACAATGGCAATTATTAAATTTCCAGATAACACAAATTACCTACAATCAAGAATATTACAATTTACAACAAGCATATAAAACATTCAAAAGATACTGAAGTCATTTTTTGTTCATATTCGTCAAGAAAGACATACGCTTGAAGCAATAACGTCACCAGAACATTAGCAATAACACTTTTATTCTGCTTAACTACAAAATGCGTTGGTGTCGAGAAATCAAGTGGGTAATGTTTTTCAAGGAAATCAAGTACGAGGCAGATTGATAGCATCAACTATAATGGTTACATGTCTGCTAAACAAAAATAAGTCTTCCAGCAGGTAATTTTGAACAACTGTTTGTCAAACAAATACAAAACTAAACATATGTCCAGACTTGATTGTATAATCTTCACCTTTCTGAAGAGTCAAATGCTTACTGTTTTTACCATAAAACAAATAGATAAATTAGCATTTGTTGCAAAGATGGCGGAACTCTTAAATTGGCTCCTCTTAAAATTAGCAATTACACTAAAAAATTTAACACCTGCATTCTTACAGCACAAAATAGCGTAGAATCACTAATTACTATCAAGCTACAGTGATTTTATAATAAATGGAGTTCCAAACCTTGCAGGAAACATTTATCTAAATTATGATCATATTTGGTTCATGCTACCTCAAGCATCGAATCAAACTCTCTGCAGCAGATGCCTCTTGAATAGCTTCAACTGCCGCCTGCTTTGCTGCATCTCTGTACTTTATAACGTCCTGAAACATAAATTTCGCAATATGATGAGTTGGGAAGGCCAGTGCAATTGCTTAGCTGATCCAAGTTTGTGATAATGAAAAGTATATACAGATTTTGATGAAGCAATTTTACCTTTCCTAACTTTAATAGAGATGATGGCAGTGATGACCACGAGATACCAACTTCTGTCAATTTTCTACGACTGGCAGGAATTTTTACTAAGTTGCTGGGGAGTCCACCATTTGAAACTTCAAGACTTCTCCGAACTAGAGAGGCGCCAGATGTACCCAATTTATCAGGCTCATCCACATTTCCACTTTTATTTACTCTTTTTGTGGGGGTAGAACCTCTACTATTAGCTTTAGGAAGCGGTTTTTCAGCAACCTCTATCTTCTTCTGTAGAAAGCAGTCGATCAACAAGTTAGAAAAAAAATATCCAAGAACGTCAAACCATGCATAACTACAAGGAAATCATTCAAGAAAAATATTGCAGAGATATTTCATTCAATGTCATACCTTTTGTTCCACCTACTATCATCTGGGTATAGTTCTTACTAGCTTATGATAATTAAAAAGAGGCAGTACCCTGGGAAGAAATTCAGTTTGCTACCATTATTTTCAAGTACCCGACCACCAACCACCCTATTCAACCAACTTAGTTGACTTTGCCCTCTAGCTCACACTTTCATGGCATTTCTAATGAATGAATTTTCTTGATAAGGTTGTGTCAACATTTTCCTCATTCTCAACCCCGATCATACCACTCCATAGAAAACAAGTACAATTTAAGATTTTTCTGGCAAATATTGAAATTCCTTCGCCACTCAATCCGTAAAGCCTACAGACTTGGAAAAATCTTTTCAACTAAAACTCCATGAAGCACGAGCAACTAAAAGAATACTAATGGTATAGTCATTGGCAACTGCACACAGGATTGTTTACAGATGCAGACATGAGATCTGCAACACTCACAAGATTGTTTCCAGATGTAAACAGATGATATAACACGCAGACCATATCATCATCATCACCATCACCATCGTCATCACTATTTTACCTAAATTAAGTTTTATGGTTGGCGCATCACCAATCTCATCGGTCAAATAAATGATGCAAAGCTCATGCAGAAACACTGACAAATTTTTTTGTTGAATGTCCTTCATAACGCAAGCCAAGTAGAACACAGTGATAACCTGTATCTTGAGAATAAAAGACAAACAAGAATACACAGACAACCTTCATACCGTAGATTCTTTCCTCCAATTATAGTCGCGGCATCGAAAATATTGAATAACAAAAGAAAATCACTCACAGATATTTAGGCCTACAATTACAAGCTGTAATGGTGCACTACAACCATCACCAATTTCCTACATCCATTGACCACCAGATTTTCATATCCAAATGAAGGAAACATAATATCATACAAATATTGATTGAAGAACTCACCTGAATGCTAAGAGCATCTGGTCTGCTACCATTGGATCTGCTCCTCAAGCTCAAATTCTCCCTTTCCCTCACCTCCATCTTCCCTTCCCAGCTCCTCCTCAGAGCTTTAGGACCTACCTCAACAACCAAGTTCCCAAACGAACTACCAACAGGGCCACTCGTCTTCTTCACACCGGTGCTTGCCTTGAACACAGAAGCAGCCTTCTCCAGCAATCCATTTCTAGTAGCAGGAGTATGATCAGGAGCCTTCTTGATCTTGGACTGCTGTTTCACCTCATTTGCAAACTTCTCAAATGTACTGGGCAACGAATAGCAGCTCGTGGGAGAAGAAGCTATCGATCGCGAATTCGAAGATTTCGACCGCAGCCCAATCTCCTTCTTCTCCAAAAGATTCAAACTTTGCTTCGACAACATCGATTTCGATCGGTTCATCACCCCCACCAACTTGTTATCCAACCTCCCACCACCGACAACTCCATTTGAGCCCTTGCTTGCGTCGGTCTTCCTTCTATGGATCAAGGGGCTTTTCCCAGAGGCGTTGACGAAGCTCAAGGAATGGGTGACGACGAGGTCCTCCGGCGTGCCGACGCAGGGGTGGCGGCCGGGCACCGGCCGCACACCGCGCATGATGGGCATGGGAGTCGCCGGCTCAATCCGATCGACATGGATGTACTGCCCCAACTGCAGCTTGTCGCTCAAGATGAGGTCATCCTGGTCGTCGGGGAGGGAGACGTAGGTGGCGTGCTGCGAGTCGGAGACCTTGATGTAGAACCCTTGTTCGGGAAGAGCTCGCCGCCGTCTAGCGCCGGGACGATGCTGACCACCTGCAGCAGAGACGACCGGTACTCGCCGGCGGCCTTGGACTCGTTGTTCATGTGCTGCAGCAGCTTCAACAGCGCGCCGGGCACCAGAGACGCCATTGCCGGATGCGAGAACGAGGCAAAGGCAGCTACTTTTGCCGCATCAGGCCGATCAAAGATCGGATCTTTTGGACTCCAATCGATCAAGAGACCATCGTGGAAGAAGCAAATGTCGGTAGAAGCTAAGATCTTTGGAATCTTAGATACCCAGAAGCAGATAGAGGAGAGGGAATGATAGGCTCCTCAAGGTCTTCTTAGAATGGGAGTTACAGAGGAACAAAGACTGAGACACCATTTTGTTCTTCCCACATTGCCGTTTATATTAAGATATATCAGTCATCGCTGTTTTGCATGTAATTAAAAAAGCTGGTGGAAGAGGGATGAAACACAATCAAGATTCCAAAAGTCCATGCAAAATGTGGATTAACGGCGGTTAATGATGTACCAGATTTGCTGAGCTTGTGTGCGGCTGTGCCATGTAAAAAACTGAAAGATAAAACTAAACGGGAATTGAGTGTTGACAATCTGCACTAACCGTTCAGGTATGCATAAAGGTATAAATGTTGAAGCTCTTAATAACTGCTGTGAGCGTGGGGGATCTGCTGCTTTGCTCTCCCTTCCCATTGCAGTACCTCCGAGAAAAAATTACTAGTAATCACGACCGTCAATATTCACAGAATCACAATCAATCACGAAAAATTACCATACCAGTTAAGTTAAGGTCTTGATTTGTTGGATGAATATGACAATTGTAAATCAAATGAGACGTGGGGATGGAAGACCAACAACTCTTAGAACCAATCTTTGTATGATCATTGGTAAACGTTATCAAGTTTGCTTAGTAAACTGAATACCAACAAATCCGTTCATGTCGTCCTTGCAGTAGTAGCAAGATGTGTGTTAAATGAATGTTGATATTATGAGAAGTCAATGTATCAGGTTCACTAAACAACTACCTAACTCCAACAAATGCATCGAACTTAATACCAAAAGTGTTACAACAATATGAAATTATGAATTATGAATGGTGAATTTCTCAATCGTATACACATAATAAAGTGTACGGTGGAGGATTTTTTAAGTGGAGTTTTGAGTTGTTAATATAATTGCATGGAAGGCAGGGTGCGGACTAGGGAATATGTGGTTGGCTGTTAACTCTGTCGGCAGCTGATTTTAGCAATACTTGAGAGAAGGATATGATCACCACAGGAATTGGGAGCCCACAATGTGTGCTAAGTTCTCGTAAAGTTAGCTTTAATGATATTTTTGGGGGATGAAATTGATAATTTTAATAATTTAATTTATTATTTGTATTACTTACAATAACAAATTAATTATAACTTCACTATAATTATCAATTTGTTCTCTAAAAAAATCGTAAGCTTTAAGTTATTTGAGTTCCGGGTTGTGATACTTGAGCTGACTCGGCTTTGGACTCCAGTTCGAGCTAATTTAGTTTTTTATTTATAATTCATTTTACCATATTTTTTTAACAACAAATTATTTTAATATCTAAGGTTTTTTAATTTATCGTAATTTTTTGCAAATGAAATAAAGAAATCACACATGGCATTAATATTCAAGTTTTGGTGAATGATGAATGACGATCCCAAGTAGTGCAGTTTGATCTACATAATTATATTACATCAGTCGGCCACGCATGCATGTGTTGCATCATTAATAGTGAAAGATATTGATTGATATTAAATTTCTTATCAAGGATCGATGCTATTTAGTGAAGGATTTTTAGCCCCCATTCAAATTGAATGCACTTCGATGAATTTGTATTTAAAATTTAATATCGTTTTGGAGAATACATAGGTCTCATTTGAAGAAAAGAATAAAATTCTCACTAGTTTTAGAGTAAACGCTAATAATTTAATATTGTCAATAAATAATAATTGCACACCTTGACATTTTTTATTTATTTAGGGTCTGTTTAATTGTCCAGAAATTGTATAAAATAAATGTATAATTTAGAGGTAAAAATTTTTCTTGTGTTTTAGTTGTTTTAAAATTTAGTTTAATTTTTTTTATTTCCATCAAATAAGTCTATATACAAATTTTATCAAATAATATTTTCTTATAAAAAATAAAAACAATTGAAGAAAATTTTAGAAAACAGGCACATGGAAAGAAATATTTTATTTTTATTTTATTTATATATTATCCAAATATGTAAAGAAAAATTTTAAAATTTTATTGTCATTTAATTTTATTGTATTTCCATTTCTTATGATTTTTATTTTACATTAGTTTTATGTCAAACAAACAAACCTTAATGGAGATTAGATTTACTGTAATAAGAATATAATTGTAACAAACAATTCAACTCTATTAATTGTATCAATTTAGATTAATGAGGGGGTGATAATGCTATAGTGTTTACTAGAGCTGGTTTGTTGCAATATTTGCTATAGCAAGTCCAATTCTCATTTAATCGATAAAAAATAGCAGTATGGCCTGAAAAAAGCATTAAGTAGTACATTCTTATTTTCTTTATGATGTTTTCTTTTAATAGACTAAATAAGTGTGTTTTAAGATTTAAGAAGTGTGTTTTTTAATTATCAGGTAACTTTTAAGAAATGTAATCACTATAAATAAAAAAAGGAAAAATGATACTAGTAGCTGATATTCTTTTATGTATGCTAAATTTAATGTGAGCCTTTAAATTATAAGGATAGTTGGATTGTGAGGGTAATTTTGTTTAAATTATAAAAAATACACTCATATGATATACATTAATGGCTTAACATACATGTTACTTTATATTGTTATATCGATATTAGTAGGCAATTTGGTTTAAATAGAAATTTTTATCTAAAATCTCTAGAAAAATTTTTCACACTTTTTGATTTGTCATAATTATAAAAAGTAATAGAGGTGATAAAATCATATTTGACATGGGAGAAAGAAGGGACAAGCGTTAGAAAGTAAAAAGGGTAAAAAAAAATTGGGCCCTTTTTTTTAACAATCTGTAAAACTTAATAGAAATAGCCTCTACTACTTTATATTTTGCCAAACACTTTTTATTCGTTAACGTTATCGTCTCATATTTTGTCAATAAATAGAATTAAAACAACATAATACCCGGTTAGCAATCTCAAATAAATAATGGTGTGTGTTACTTATAAAATAGGTAAACAAGTGGGTTTGAATTGTTATTTACGTAACTTTGTAATGTTTTCTTCATTTTTAAACGTGACCCTAAATGGGACATTAAGAAAAAAATGTTTCCCCGGCGGCAACAAGTATTTTTCTTCCAGAAAATGGTTACGTTGTTTAAAAAACTATTGCGCATGGATCTTAACAAATCAAAGCGGACCCTGTAATAAAAAACATATAAAGATTAGAAACACATACATATATATATATATGTATTAAATAGACTTGTGGTGTAAACATCCCAACAGTAGCACATAAACAAACTCCCAACTTACACTTATAAAATAATGACAAATGGTGACAATTTGTACCATACGGTAGTTGTTTGAGTCTTTTATAATGAAATGGGTTTTGTTTGTTTCTCGCGTGTCCAATCCTTCTATGATCATGTATTAGAAATAGGAAATGTCCAAGTTATGTGTCATCTATACCTACGTACATCTAAATGCAGGACCATGTACCAGAAGAGGCCAACTTTGGCTACAACCAAATGGGCTATCATTTTTCAATCAATTTAGTTGTCAAATATTACAGGTTACCTTATAGTCATCCACAAGTCTCTAGCAAGATGAGGCCAACCCAAACTCATATTAAAAAATTATCAGGCTCCTAAACCAGTCACTGGTGTAGTTCACTCATGGAGCTCAATAACTTAGGATAAGAGAACCTTTGTTCTTCGCCACCTTAGAAAGTACTTGTGACTGCAGTTATGCCATAGTTATTGCCGATGGAAACTTATGAATTCGCACAAATGGGGCCTTGGCGGCTGCTCAAGGGCATTCGATCATGTCATAGTTTCATTGAAGAAGAATGACATCGCCAATGGCTTTCTTGTCAGAATATGACCTCCCCGATTTTTATTGAATAGATTCACTCGAGTCTTTGAATCTACAAAAAGATGAAGTGCAAAAATAGAATCATGCCTTCAACCTCAATTCTTAGGGGCATGTGAATGACAGAAGAAAAAAATATTCGCTTGGCATTCAGCATGATTTGAGTTCGCATTCAGAAGAAAAACACAATTATTCTCTCGACTACAAGGGTGACATTATACAAAGTGTCATGATTATGATCTAAACTATTTTTCATATCTTAATAATAATAGTTATTATTTATTTTAAAAGGTAAGTTTTGTTGGATAGTAATACAGCTGACATCATCACTGTATATATATCTATTACATGCCCATAATTATACAGATATCTACGTCTACATAAACAGACACCATCCATAATACACTTGAAAGCTCCTCATTCTACAATTCCCAATGAATTACAAGAAGAAACCATTGCTCTTGTATAAATGGATGCCTGCTTGGGGAAATAAATCTGTGAAGAGCATGACGTTTAAAAGAACAAAAAAATAAAATTTTCAACTTCTCAGCATCACTTCCCCTTCAACATCATCTAAGCTTGGTCTGCTTCAACAGAAAAAAGAGACTCAGACAAAAAATAATATCCTTATTGGTGAAAGACTGCACGATGGCAATTGAGATGAAGGCTAAATAGCTCTCAATGTCCAGAACAAGGCTCAGTTACTTGATGTAGTAGCAGACCTAGTGTATTTGAATTTGAGATAAGATTTGACAAAGGAGTCCAATTCACCATCCATAACACTGGCTATGTCGGATGTTTCAAGTCCTGTCCGAACATCTTTCACTAGCTTATATGGGTGGAAGACATAATTACGAATCTGTTGACCCCACTCCGCTTTTACCACATCTCCCCGTATTTGTTTAATTTCGGATGCTCGCTGCTCCTCTGCAATGACAAGCAGTTTGGCTTTCAACCGGCTGAGAGCCTTTATTCTATTCGCTAGTTGAGATCTTTCCTCTGCAATCAAAACAACAACAATGGTTGTCAACGATTGATTAGAATGTGCAGAAAACTAGAGAGACAGTTTGTGTAGCGTTTCTTTCCTTAAAGAAAATGGGTATCTCCAGAATATGTGCAACAGTGCACATGCTCCGATGACCAACAACTATATGGCAAGACACAGAAATATCATATAGATAGGCAATTGAAAATAGTACTAACAAGCATCATGGTTGAGCATGCTTTTGGTGCAGTCAAAGAAAAAACCAAAAAAAATCTGTTATTTCTTCTTCCATTTTTTTTAAAGAAAAAAACTACTGCCACAATGTTGAAACTCATTCAAGATTCGTTAGTGCTGAAATCAGACTTGCTGCACCATTCTTTTTGTGTCTGTTCTTGATAATTACAGGATTATCCTTTCATTTGATCTCAGCGATGGCCGATTTTTCCTGATTCCTCTGCCATAAATTTTTCAACAATTTGGTTTTATATCTCCGCTTTTCGCCCTTACCCTCATCACAATCTAACCTTCATCCAGCTAGTCTAGGTTTGGTGACACCAATTTCATATCACCCTCACTGCCTCACAATAAAATCAATGACAAATCTCTATGCAAAACAAAGTGACAAACAAGGGTAAGTGCTAGTAAAACCTTTTGCACTATCAGATGAAAAGAGAGGTAATTGAAAGTAAC
Organism: Piper betle; assembly: GCA_033002965.1. NCBI lineage: Eukaryota > Viridiplantae > Streptophyta > Magnoliopsida > Piperales > Piperaceae > Piper > Piper betle. The sequence continues at coordinate 21,220 of JAURVB010010385.1, read as the reverse complement.
CTGTGCATCGAACTGCTATGCCAGTAGGGATGTGAACAATCCGCACAGCAGTCTCAACCTTGTTCACGTTCTGACCTCCTTTACCGCCTGCCCTAGAATAAGTTATTTCCAGGTCTTCTTCTGGTATCTCAACATCCAAGGACTCGTCAGGAAGAAGGGGCATAACATCAACACCAGCAAAGCTTGTCTGAAAATAAAGAACATTGATTATAAAGGTAAGACATTGCACAACATTGTCATCTAATATTTTACTTCAACATGCTATTCGGCAGGGGGATTGTATAAGACCTGGCGAAGACCCTTGGCATTGAATGGTGATTGCCTCACTATACGATGTGTACCCTTTTCTCCAGATAAATATCCATATGCATATCGTCCTTCAATTTCAACCATGGCCGATTTTATTCCAGCTTCCTCTCCCATTGATTTTTCAACAACTCTTGTTTTATATCTTTGCTTCTCTCCCCATCTTACGTACATTCTGAGAAGCATGTCAGCCCAATCCTGCACTGGAAAGAATCCCAAGAAGTCTTAAAAATAAAATGCAGATAAAAACGAACTAGAGAACTGGCAAAACCATAGTTTGGAACAATTAAGACTGTTGAGCCAAATCCTGAGATACCTGAGCATCAGTGCCACCAGCACCAGCTGTTATAGTGACAACGGCACCCTCCTTGTCATATTGTCCAGATAGAAGTTGAGTCAGCTCAAACCGATCCAATGACTTGGTCAGCTCCTGAATTATATTTGATGCTTCTTCAAGTAAGCCAGTATCAATAGAATCCATATCCTCAGTCAAGCTGACAATCGTTTCTGCTTCTTCAACCTGCATGGTGTTGGCACAATTCAGTTCTTTCGCCAAAGAAATGGTTGAAACATGCTTTTGTTGTACTGAGACAATAATAGCAAATAACAAAAAAAGAAATAGAGGGGGACTAACTTATGACCTGGGATTTAAAGTCAGAGAGAAGTTTGATTTTTTCTTTGACATCAGTTAATGCTAGAAGGGTTTCCTGCGCTTTAAGGCGATCATCCCACAAGGAACTATCCGCTGCCTTCTCCTCAAGTATGGCTAGATCAGCCACCAATTTTTCAAGACCAGCAGCAAGTCTGATTTCTTCAACCCGTGATGCAATGGTCTCTACGTCTTTCCTCAGGCCATAGAAATCTATCATTACAAATTGGGTAAAAAAATCGCTGGAAATAAGCATTTTTCATTTAAAAAAAAAGTGAAGTGGAGATCTATAAAATGATCAAAAGATGCATGACTGAATTCCTCCAAAAAAATAATACACTAAAAGGGAAGAGATTTCCCAAAAACAACATAGCTTTTCCAAGAGTTGAACTAGTTGCATGGAATTTTGTTGTTTTTTATAAAAAATTCTAGGCCCTGCCGCCCTACGCCCAAGATCCTATCTATGAGGCAAGGGACATCAGCAATATAAAATATTAGAACAGTTAACTATGTTTAAAACCCTAGGATAGATTTCATCAAGGCCAGTTTTCACGAAATTTAAAAAATCTACAATAATTTTCTAAAGAATACATCGGCAAGAAAACATAACTCTACCTTGCAATGCCCATTCGGTTGTGTCAGTGCTTGTTTCCAAACTAGATTGGCTCCCAGATGTGGCATGGCATACTGAAAATTAAAATAATAATAAACTGATAAGCACTCTGTTTCACCGTTCTTCATACCAATAGACAACTGCATATAAGAGTGAGGAGAGTGACAAATTCAGGACAAAACATGGCAGCTTACAACAAAATTGATTCTGTGACAACACCAATGAACTGTCAACGTAACTGAATGATTATCAAAGAGAAAAATTTGTCAAAGCACAAGAAGACTATGGACATTCTTTCAAACTCACATTACATTATATCCCATCATTAACTGTTGAATTTAAATAGATAGTGGTTCTCTCTCCTAAAAGGTTGAGTTTTGGGGCTAAGTGGTCAGATGTCTAAGGGTTGGGGTTCAAATCCGGCTAACGTATATGCTTAGAGAAATATTAATTTACTCCATATTGTGTCTAATAGATTATTTGCACCGTGTTTTTTCATATGCTAAGCCTTAAAAATTTACTTTCACGGGTGTTGAGGTAAATATTTAGTAGTTCTCTTCTTCCCTGTCAGCTAGCATTTACGACAATTGGTTAGACCATCCAAATTTGACATAAAATATATAAAGATTTTAAGAATAAGCATAGAAAGCAGAGTTGCAAGCCAAGCAAATAAATTGAAATAAACCATATAAATATTTTAACAATGAGCATAAACAGCAGAGTTGCAAGCGAAATTAAATAAAGATTCAGTCTTGACAACACCCAGCAGCAGAACAATCCAAATTCCGAGACTTTGAACTTCCGGCAACAAAATCACACGCCAATAACGACGGAAATGATAGAAATGGAAATAGATAAAACCAAGTTTGCAAACCTTGAGAAGAGGAAGAAGGGGAGGAGAGGAGGAGAGGCTTTGGACATGCGATGGAGCAGGTAAGAGGATGAGGGAAGAGAGAGAGCACTGGGGTAGTAGTGGCACTACTCTCAAGGGCTTGGGATGATGGAGAGGAGAGCGGAGGTGGAGGAGTTGCAGAGCCTCCATGGCCATGGCCGCAGGGAGTGTCGGGGATAGATTGGGGTGGGGTCGCATGCTAAAGGGGCGGACGTCCGTCGGACAAACGTTGTCTACCAGGAAAAATTTCCCGCCGTCGGACAAATTGTCGGTTTGCTGCTGCAAACACAGTACCCCGAGAGAATTGATTTAAATAATTATAATTAATTAGTTTAATTATTTATAGTAGTTATATTTTCACTATTTACTATAGTCATTTAGACCGTAAAGTGACTGCTACAACCGATCTTTTGTAGCATTTGCTACAAATATTTACCATAGGAAATCCAAGTCTCTGAACTGTGCCCTGTAGGCCTACCTAGAAAGTAGATCATAATTTTGGCATTGAAAAAAGCTATTATTTTTAACTAATTTAGTAGCTAAAACAGGAAATATTGGACATATTTCAAGCTCTCAAAAAGCTATTATTTTGGTTTAAAAAAGTCATCATTTTTAGCTAATTTAATAGATAGAAAAATATTTGGTATATTTTAAGTTTTCAAGAAGGATAACTTTTCATGTTAAGTAGACCCTCCTCTGATCAAGCGTGGAGGAGTCGTTTAAAACCCGCAAACTTTTAACTAATTTGTAGTTTTAAAAATGATATTTAGTATATTTTAAGTTCTAGAAAAGAAATTTTTTGTAGTCAAGCTTTGAAGTGTACGCTATTTTATCTCTAAAATCTATTTAATTCAATGATCTTCATTTATAATCGTCCAAAATAAAGTTCGCAAGTGATTTTAAGGATGGGTTGGACATCTGAAGTCTATAAATCTAATTCGTATCCAATTTGTTTATATCTACGACAACCCACTCAATTATATAATTGGATTAGGAGTCACTTTGGGTCTAACCTGAACTTGAAAAATACATAACACTAAATAATAAAAGATAAATTATTAGGCATGTCAAAATAACAATAATTAATAACTAAATAAATGTCAATTAATTACCACTAATATAATTATATCATGTCATGAACATATTCCCCAATATATCATAGTCATGATACACAAATCATAAGGCAATAGATAAAATAAATAAGCTCCTAACGAATTGACAATGATACACTACTAGTAAAATATATAATTATAGTAATTAATCAAGTTCAACTAAATAATCAATACTAATTATTTGATAAAGTCGCCGCCATTGTCCCCCACCAAATCACCAAGTCTCGCTCTCAACTAATTCTTAGGAGCTTATTAATGACACTACAATCCCCACCCAGACTCCGGTGTCCAAATGCGTACTTGGCTATATCAATTTCAAACCTCGAAACCAAGATCATATATTTCAATTAAAAAGCAAAGTCCCGACATATATCCAACATCCCAATGCCAGAAACTCATTTCTCTCCCTACCAATCAATCGTCATATAATGTATTAACTTCCTATCATATAAGTTATTAAAAACCTCCTTAGATTACTTCGCTCAAAAGCTAACAAACACTCCTTAAAACCCAAAAATATACATTAGGGAATGTATATATATAATCAATGTGATATGCAATGACATGATATACATCCACATATATGCATAGCATTCAAAGAATTTTTCAAACTAAAACAAACATCAATCAACAATTAGGATTATTAACCCTTTATTTACTTTATTTTTAAGTAATTATTATGGCTTAATCTCATCAATTAACCCTCAAACAAAATATAAAAGTTGTCAACAAGTAGCCTTTTGCCTTGGCCTTAGTGCAAAAGTTTGTTGCACCCTGGCGCGACCTTGCGCTTTGGTGCAAGACGTCTGCCTCGTGGCCACAATTCTTGCACCTTAGCATAACTGTGCCTTTTAAAACACAATTTTTACATTCAAATTTTTACAAACACAACTAGAGATCAATTCACTACATCTAAACAAGTTAAACTCCTTATTTATTTACTACCCAATATGAGTTTACATTGAATTATTCATTCTAACAATTTATACCATTAAAGTATAATTTAACAACATATTTTTATATACTATTTTTACATGGATTAATAAGCATGCTAATTTAATTTCATAAGTGTAATACTTTGTAAAATCATAATGTATCTATTTATTAACAAGAATTCATAATGAATTATAAGAAAATAAGAATATAATTATAATTTAATTTAAACAAGAGTAAACATGTATAAATCTCTAGTTCTTTGCAATAAACATATTCAATTGGGTTCAATATTCGAAAATTTAAGGAACCACACAATCGCATCATCAAAACACATAATATCCATGATTTCTCTTCCCAAAAAATCATCCAAATTCATAAAATATTAATATAAACATGATGCTAGAATGTCCTATACATAAATTCTACAAAAATATGTTGATTTGAGGAATAAATTAGAGAAAAAAAGACGAAACATACCCCAAACCTAGCTTCCTCCTCTCCCCTATTGATGTTAGAAAATTGTTTAGAGAGAGAGGGATCAACCTCTCTCTACACTTATATATTAATTACACAAATAAGTAGGGGTATTTTGGGTATTTTACTCTAATTTATTAATTAAATCCTAATATAACTTAAATTTATCTAAAAGAAAATTGTGCTTCTCAATACCACCTTAATTTAGAGTTTTAAATCTCCAAAAAACTTTTTCAAACTCTATTTTTTGCCATAATTTTGTCATATTAAATTCTATCTATTTTATAAAAATGCGAAAAATTAATTCTACCCTTTTACATCATTATCTAATAACTCGGTAATAAGGTCAACTTAAAAAGTTTATATCTCAATTTCTAGAACTTCATTTTACTTAATTTATTCTTTAGGAAGTCTAATTTATGTCCACCAAATTTTAGAATTTTATGATATGTATTCCCCAAGATATGAATTTTTAAAGATGGCGTATCAGGTGTGTCCAAATCTCCAACTTATGTTAATTTTTCATGATTATATTTATTCTATTTCATAATTAAAGTTTTTATTCCTTAGTTAATATTCAATGTCAACATGAAGAACATTCTCATTTAATTATATATTTGGTTCAACCCCCTCAGTTAATTTATTTAATTTGATAAATAATCACATAAAAATTTGACCTACTTGAGATCCCATGATATCCAAATCAAAATAATTTTGGATTGGATTCGGGTTAATATATCTAAATTGGATATTCATTTGGGGTGATTTGATCCATATCCAATCTAAAAGGTGATATTTTTTAAAATTATATTTTAAAAATTTAAAATAATATTTTTTTATTTTTTATTTTTTATTAAAATTTTATAATATTTATATCATTTTACTAAATTGGGTCATTTACTATTTACTGATTAGATACAAGTTTGGCAGATTTAGATGCAATTATAGAAACTAAAATCAATATAATCTTTGGATTCCGGATCAAATTTGGGTTTGGATTTTTAGATTTGAAAAGAATATGTATATAGCCATATCCAATCCGCCATATCCAATCCGTATTCAATCCAAACTCATCCTTATTAACAAATTAATAATAAAAAATAATAATTTTTAAAGATAGCACTATAATGTTTTGGCCTTGGTGCAAATCAACAAATTTGTTTTTAATTAAAAAATAGTTAATTAAAATTGAAGATGATAAGCACATCTTAACTAATATACTAAAAATTATACCTTTAAATATTAAATGTTAGACTAACTATTTAGAGATGTTACATTCCATATCGTGAACTTAATACATGCCTAGACATTTTCATTATCTAACACGGTTCTGAATTGATTCTAACATCATTTGTAATGATTCGACCTAAACCCCAATTAATGGGCCTATTAATTTCTTCAGTGTAGTTAACCGAAATTAATTAGAAATCATAAATATATCCCACTGATATAGCCCAATACATATCAAAATTAGATCCATTATACTAGCGAAGATGTATTTATGATCTTTAATTTTAATTAATCATTTTTAAAAAAATAACTAAGTTTATCGGTTTGGTCTTACGTCATAACATTACAAGTTTAGCTTACAGTTGACGAAAATATTCGAAACCCAGCAGGCAGCCACGTCGAGTCCAAATTTTATGTTTTTAAAGTCAAACCTCGCACAAAACTAAACATGTTAGTTGTAAGTTGTAACTCGTAAGAGTGGTTCTCTTATTGTAACTTTTCCCCCCTAGAGCCTCGTATATTTATTCGCCATCCGCTTGCTAAAACAGGCAGACCAAAAACTTCCCATAGAAATAAGGGTTTGACTGATTGAATTCCGACAATATAAAGCCCAACAACCGTCCAAGAGACTGGAATTTGACAAGCAATCGTCAATTAAAATAAACAAACAATTAAAGGATCAAATTAAGCAAATTGATTGATGCAGACAAACTCATGTCCTCAAGTATTAAAAATAAGCCTAAACTCAATGAAATAAAATTATGAACCTTAATCGAAATGGATGTTCTAGCCATAGAAAAAGGTAATATTAAGCGCCAACTAACTATCCCAACTTCTAATGCTGAGAATATGCCACCGTCCAAAATCCAAAAACCAACGAGCAGTACCGACTATAAATAAAGTTGAATTACCAAAAGAAAAGAAGCGGAATGCCTTACATATATAATATATGGTATAGTATAATATATAAACATCTCGCATAGATGAGGCATATATGAGGTTGGCTAGATCCCAATATGAATAAGCCTACAATTTCGACAACAATATTGCATGCTTGAAATCTAAATCATGCCCACTAATGCACCAATATAAATTTAAAGCTTGCACCTAACTTAAATATAAGCACTCTTTTGGTATAGCATGTTTTCATTTTGGATATTATGGAAGCAAGTTCATAATACGTAATTGCCTAACAGTTCGTTTATAATATTAGGTACAATTGGCAGCCCATGGATAGCAGATTGGAGGGTGTTATACTAAACCAGGAATTCAATGATGTAGATCTTGCCCAATATGTAGAAGCTAATACAGAAGGCGAATTAGTTCACATATCAGAGCAGGGATTATCTGAGTACATAAGCTTGCCATCAATACAGGCTTCTCAAATTTCTCAATTGGAAGCTGTTTCCATAAGCGTGCCATCTCCTCCCTCTCTATGTCACCTAGAAGCAACCCAGTAAGTCGGCGTGTTCAGTAATGGTGATAGTGTTGAAGCTGACCTTAGCTTCTTATTTGAGCCAACTGACAAGTCAAAAGAAACAATGTTTTACTCTCAGCCCATGACCTGTGAAGTTCCGATATGTGGGAAGAAGAAGCAAACAGGAAGGATGTGGTCACGGGATGGTTGAGAGACAAGCGTTTTGATTCTTTCAAAACATGGTCTGGGAGGTTGGAGATGCAATTGTACCCATATAATTGATAACTCTCACTAATCAGAACCAGACATCAATATTGAGTTAGAATCTCCAGAATATCATAAGGCTTTCCCCGTTAATCGCTTCTTTGATGCCTTGTGCGGACCTGAATTGGATACTCTAAGGGTAATTTTCTTCTTAATTTCTCTCATCTAAATCTTAAATATTATTATTAATATGAACAAGTAATTTGGCCTTTTATATCATAAGAACAACCTTGTTAATTATACTTCATTTTTACGTTTTATTTTCCTTGCTCGTCTTGTGGTTGAAATGCTTCTTGTTGGTAACAACAAATTGATGTTGATAAGCTTGCTTAATTGGTAGCAGGATTCTGAGGAGTTGGTGCTACTAAAAGAAAAGACATGGCCATTTCTTCTGCGTTTCCCAATCTCAGCATTTGGTATATGCCTTGGAGGGAGCAACCAAGCCATTCTGTGGAAGACGCTAGCCAGATCTCCATCAACAAACTTTCTCAACATCTCCCCAGCGATCAACCATGCACTTTGGTTCATAGCCATTGCTGCTCTAGCCACGTTCTCCTTCGTCTACATCCTCAAGATCATCTTCTACTATGAGGCAGTGAGAAGAGAATACTACCACCATATTAGACTGAACTTCTTTTTCGCTCCGTGGGTGGCCTGCCTATTCCTCGCGCTTGGAATACCCTTGTACATCATACCTCAACCTCTGCCAAAATTCATTTGGTATATGCTTATGGCTCCCATTTTTTGCCTAGAGCTCAAAATCTATGGACAATGGATGTCGGGGGGAGAGGCTCTCCCAAGTGGCCAACCCATCAAACCAGATGGCCATTGTTGGGAACCTTGTAGGGGCCTTGTTGGGGGCCTCCATGGGGTTGACCGAGCGGCCTTTGTTCTTCTTTGCTGTTGGTCTAGCTCACTATATTGTACTGTTCGTAACACTATATCAGAGATTGCCCACCAATGAGACACTTCCCAAGCAGCTCCACCCAGTGTTCTTCCTGTTTTTGGACCACCAAGTGTTGCCTCCATGGCCTGGGCCACCATCCAAGGGACGTTTGGCTATGGGTCTAGAATTTCTTATTTCGCTGCCTTGCTCCTCTATGCCTCCCTGGCTATTCGCCTTAATTTCTTCAGAGGGTTCCGGTATATTAACGAACTACTTCCATACACACTAGCTATATATTCATTCATTCATGATCAATCGTAACTAAATTTCTAATTTTTTTTTCACAATAGATTTTCATTGGCATTGTGGGCATACACCTTCCCAATGACAGGAGCTGCAGTTGCAACCATCCAATACGCTAACGAAGTGCAAGAGCGTGCAACACAAATCCTGGCTGCTGTACTCTCGGCCATAGCCACTATAACAGTGGCAGCTGTGTTGCTCACCACTCTCTTCCATGCCTTTGTGCACCAAGGCCTCTTCGCAAATGATGATGCTATTGCTATAAGCCATAGAAAGCAAGATGATAAAAAGAAACAAGAACCAACAATTAGTGTAGATGGGTAGGACTGATCAGAATTGCTGCAGCTGCTCATAAGTTGAGAACAAGCTAGTTTATCGTTAAGTAATTCTCCCACATCCTGAGCAATTTGAGCAAACATCTCTCTTTTTTGGTGAGATGATTGTGTTGGTGATGATGGTAATTACAAGAGTTGGGCAAAGTTTACCATGATTCACGGTTCTGCATGTTATAAGCAGTTGAAAAGTGAGAGTATTAATAATGGATGCAAAATAAATTAAAGCTACTTGAAAACTTGATTATTTCCCTCTTAGAAAGTGGCCCTTGTCAAGTTTTCCCTTACATTAACGGCAAAAATTTCGAACTAGCAGGCTGGCAACCTTATTTTGGGGGTAAAGATGTGAATTGAAAATGGTAATTATTTTATTTTATTTTTTTAGAAAAATGTTGGGATGGTTTGAAAGTCGCTGTTCACATCTGTTCAACAATTAATTTCGGCAGAAAATCAGAGGTTCATGATCATGGTGCAAACAATATATCCTAATTTATCTAACATTATGGTCAATTATTAACTTAAAAATCAAATTCACTAACTTTTATTGATATTTGACTAATTAAGTGCTATATATATTCTCCATTGTTTTCAAATTCTCAATTCTTTTCTTGGCTTGTATCAGAAAATGGCTTTAATTTCTGATTTCGTAATAATTAAATTTGAACCATTGTGCAAGGAAATAAATGAGAATCATGCTACGGAGATATTTTTCCATATTGCCGTGAATAACATTTATCACGATAAATGTTACCGTCTCAACTAATTGGATGATGAAAAAATATTATAGGCGAGGCTATCGCATAATACCAAATTAGCGTGTGGTAAGCGTTGCCCATAAAAAAAACTTTAATATTTTATTTAATTGTTTTATTTTGAGGAAAATGTGATGGTAGTTGAGAGCAGCTCCTCGTGAAATCGTTTAATAATGGTTCCACCTATATGCATAACAAAGATAGAAATAGCTGTAGGAGTTTTATGGCAGTGAATAAAAAATAGCAAACTGTTGGTAAAATTAACAACTAAATGCTCAATGACCACAAGGTAAACCATAACCAACAATAGGGGTCTGATAAAAAATAACTTTTTTGACTGGACAGGGTTCCTCTTATCATTTTTAAACCTCATACTAAAAGACAATGAAATCAGAATTTATGAATACCAACAGTTTACAATCCCAGCTTCCACATGATTCATCAAATTCAAGTCCATCACCAACACAATGCATCTGTATAACAATTGGACTCGGTGAAGAGCTATGTTGAATGTCACCTGTCCAGACAATACGTGTGAAGCTGACCTGCATGTAATCCAACCACTTCTAAATTGAGGTTGAAACTTGCCAATCATCTGGTGCCACTTTGTATGTTCCGGAAATTAAACCCAAGAAAATTTGTTGTAGATATATTCATTATAAAATGTCTTGTAGATATATCCATTACACAGTGACACCACATATCCTGCGTTTACACAATTTTTCATCTTTCCAACGCGCATCTAAAAGAAATTAGGTTCAACAGAATATATTGTACAAGAAGAAGCTGCTTTGCACAATTCCTACAGCAAGCAGTGCTTATTGCTTCCATTTGTATCAACTTTTTCAAATGTGGATGTAGTCATATGCACATATATAAAGGACATGCATAGTTAATATAAGAATTTAAGTAGCCAATTTAATAGGAAAAATCAAAGTATTAAATTGACATGAAGGATTTCATGCATGGGGAGATAATGCTCTTTCAGCTTAAATAAGTGAGAAAATTTTTATCACTGGAATAGTGATTCCCTAGAACTAGTTCACATATCTTCTTATATCTGAACTTTAACCATTTAATAAAACGATAATGTCTGATACAACAATTAAACATCTGCCAGTAAAATCTGGAACAGTGGCTAGAAAAATCATAAAAAATATTAATCATCCAATTAGGTTTGCAAATCTTGTTTGGCCATTCAAGTTCAAATACTGATCATTCCTCAATTTAACACCTATTCAGGAATCCTCTATCCAACAAAAGAAAGGAAAATGGTTCAAAACTCTCATTTCTCACCTTCATTGAAACACACTCTAGCATAATTCAAAAGGCATAATATAAATCAGAACAGCTGCAGAAGAGAATCTAAAAATTTTAGGCACTATAAAGACTGTCTGCATATGGAATGCTGGTGCACCATAGATACCACACCATAGGGTACTCAATCAAAAGCCCTTATTGTCCATTTCTCCATCAGATATTTTGGAACCTCAGACCTCAACCATGAGTATTGACTGCTTCCCAAACCAAGTTCTTGGGTATGGGGTTGGTGATATCTCTAGCCTGTAAAGCAGCAGCCCTCAGAGTCTTCATAGTCACCACATTGGCTTTCCAGAAAGATACACTGGTGTAGGGCAAGTTGTGCTTCTTACAAAGATCTCTCACAAGTGGAGCAATCTTCCTGAAATGGCACCTCGGCAACCTGGGGAACAAATGGTGTTCCACTTGAAACTGTAACCCTCCATGGAACCAATCCATCCAAGCAGGGCATGCTATATCCAAGGTCCCATTTGTTTGCTTCTCAAACCAGTCATTTCCACACGGCTTCCCAACATAAACATCAGAGGAGAAGTGGTTCAAACAGAACTGCACATGCTGAATACCAGTGACAGCAAAGCTTGCAACCACAAAGACAATCCTCTCCGTCCAATTAGGCAAACAGGATACTAGAATGGGGAACCAAACCCAGAAAACAAGCATCCCGACCAACTCCTGCCCGCGATTCGGCACCTTTTTATTCGACAGAAGCAAGATAAAAGACTGGGCAAAGAGATTGAATCTAGCAAAGCACATGACAGGATAGAAAGTCCAGTGCTGGTAACTCACCAGAAACCTAGCAACCTTGTCGAAATTCATCTTCCTCTCATAGAAATAGGAAGTTATCGAATCAAACAGCTTGGAGGAGACAGCAAACAGAGGTATGTGTTGAAGGTCCGGATCAAAATCCAAACTATTACAAGCAATATGGTGGGCATTATGATTCCTCTTCCACCAACCGATGCTAATCCCAGTCAAACAGTTACCCGCCAGCACTTGCACAAACCTATTAAACGAAGAACTGGTCATGACCTGGTAATGGCCGGAGTCATGCCCAATCCAACCAGACTGAATCCAAAGGAACCCCATCAAACCCCCGCAGAGAAGATGAACCCAAAAAGAATCAACCTTCACCGTACCATAAATGCAGGCGACAAACATCACCAACATGAACGCAAGCGAGACAAACGTGATATGACCTTTCTTCTCGAACAACCCCACCCTGGAGAACTCGTCGACGAGCTTTCGGTAATCCTTGGAGACCTCGGAAACAGAGTAGTCGGCCAGGCGGCCGTGACAGAACCGCTCCAAATGCTTCCACGCAGAGGCAGGGTGGTAGGCTACGAAGGCGTCGGTGACGTCCTGCCCGGCGAGGTTGAGGAGGGGGATGTCACCCCCGGGGTGATCGTTGACCCAGTTGGTGACATCACAGACCTTCCCCTGGATCGAGATCCATAGGTCCCCGGGCTTGTTATGGGCGGCAAGCTCCTTCGAGGTAATGCTCCTCCTCTTCTCCTCCCCCATGGCTGCGAAGGGAGACAATTCACCGGATCCAAACTTCCTTCCTCGGGGAAAGTATAGGATTAAAAGATGGAAGAAAAAGGCGTCCCTCGACAAGCCCAGTTCGTCTAGCCTCCTCCACCTCCTGTAGCTCTTCCCGTACAGAGAAGAGGAGAGGGGGCGGAGGGGAGATGGGAGAGGTTATGGAGGGCAGGGGAGGGGAGTGCGTTTAATTATGAGGGGAAGGGGAAGGGGAAGGGTGGGGCCCAATTTAGATTTGGATGGTTGCCAGGTTGGCAAGGAGGGTGGGCTGTCGGGTGTGACACCACAGGGGGCAGGAAGGGCAGCTGCCGTACACGTAGCCTAATGGAGTGGTTATGTTATGATTTATTCATTAGGTGGAGAAAAAGTTGGAGATTTAAATGCTGCTTGTGGTATTAATTGGCCCTAGAGCCACGGGAAACGCATGCACAGAGAGGCAGGCGCCATCCATAATATGCCTCTAAGTAAAACTGTTTATAATAACTTCCTGTGTTGTATCGTATGATTTTTTTTTCACTTAAATTGTAATAAGGATTTTTATGACACGTAAAACATAACAAATATGCTCCGCTTCTAAATTATGCGCTTATAGCAGTGAGATTAATTAATATTCAACAAAATTTGAGTTGTGTAAGAAGCCTGTAAATATCAATTGGACGATAAGCGAGAAAACCCTTGTGCTTAAATTTTATTTAAAAAAGATGAATACCGGCCTTAGTTATTTTATATTATTGATGCGGTCAGTCAGCCCGGTCAAAAGGCAAAGGATGCCCGTTTGATAGAAAAAGATCCATTTATAAAGCGATTGATTGTAATAGAAATTTATTTATAAAAAATTTGGATAAATTTATCATAATTTTTATTTTATTTTGATTATAAAAAATGACGGAAATATTTGGAAGGGAAAAGAGAGAAGGACGAGCGTTGGGAAAAAAGAAACAGGACCCATTCGCATTTTTACAATAAACGTGTACGAAAGGACACAACCAAACGCCATGTTATATTATTTGTACTGCTAAATTTAAAGAATATATTTTTCTTATAAAACAAGCCCATGAATATATATTTTTTCCCAAGCATGTGAATTGGGTTTCACGCAGCTCACTCCACTCCGTAATCAGTAATGTGCATTATATCACGAAGTAACGTGCATTGGGTTGCAGCATCTTTGTTGGCATGAAGTAAGCAGGTTTGATACCAGTATCTTACTGGTAGATGCTCTTGTGCCTTATATCCTGTGGCAAATTGATATATTTAGGCTTTCAAGTAATTGATATTTTTGAGCTGCTTAATTATTTCCCCCAATATCGTAGTTGTGTTCCAAAAAAAGAAGCAATTCCCCCAATTTGGTCGAACATTTCTTAAACTCACGCCCCCATTCCGGTGGAATCGATCAGATTCCACACAATTCACCACGAATTTTGGGGACGATTGAGTGAGGGAGAACCCGATTACAAGTCGTTCCATTACATAAGCTGCTTCATTGATCCATACTTTCTTTTCGATATGGGATTTGTGTAAATCATCCCACGCGGCCACGCCACACAACTAAATTGGGCTCGATTGATTTGTTGGGCCGTCACGTACGTCGTTTTCAAGAACCCGATTGCGCATGCCCATGGCCTCACAAAGGAGTCATTGTAAGCAAAGGGATTGCTTTGTGCAACTTTTAATCTCCGATGAATAACAATAATAATAAGTGAACTCGAGTCCCTTATCAAATTTGACATACATAGCAGTAATTATAGTACATGTTGAAAATTATTTACTACATTAATATTCCTCTTGTGTTGAAAGAGGTTTAAACATTTCCCAAGGAAAGCCCTGAATGCATGGCTAGCTATAGTAGTACCAGTAGTTCTTCAAGTGCTTGATTTACTTAATTCGTTGGTGACAAGATGAGCCTGCTCCATTTTGACCTCTGCCATGCTCTTTTCCACGTCCAAGTATTGATTCGTCTCCTCATGAGCAGTTCCCTTCTTTCTTCTATACATAAAGTACAGCACTAGCTGGAGTAGTCCGAGAGGGCAACCCAATAAATTGGGTGACTTGTTCATCGAAAAGAAGTTGTTACATTATTAGACTAATCGACCAAGAACATAATATATTTATAATTTGGATTGTTATTAATCAAACTTTAAATTGTTAGCATAACGAAGGTTGGTTTGTTAAGAAGTAACAAATTGTAATTGCGAGTTGGAGCACAAGTAAGAACATCGGTACTTACGGCCAGGAAAAGATCTCGGCCCAAGAGTCCATAGGCCATCCACAAAGAACTAGCTAGGAAGGAGAAGAAGGAGAGGTAGAAGGGCATGAACTCAACACTCTTCGTCTCTATCACTTGCCTCTGCAATTTTTTTGGTTTGTTACATATAATGTTAGCGAGTTCTGCGTGTAATTGAACATAAACTATCCATGCAAATATATTCTATGGATATATATTATACTTGATGTTATAAATATTGGCTTGCAAGATATAATTCATATTATGTCATCCCTACATTATGTCTCACGGTGTAATATTCTAAATATGATAATAAAGTAACCCAAAAAAAACTGTGCCCTAGACAGGATCAGGTGGCATTTCCCTAGTGGAATATCCAAAGAAAAAAATTATTCCATATTTTTTCCACAATTCCATAGGTTGAAATATTAAATTAACGAACCAATTAGCAGAGCATGCTCAAGTATAGTTTATTAATTTACTGAACTACTCAGAAGAAATAGAGAAATGTAGGGAACCAGCTTTAACTGATGCACTAGGACTGGGGAGTGAAATAAATACAAGGAAGGATGTAAAAGAGGGAGAGGACATGACTAACAATTCTGAAAAGGACATACCAAAGCCACCAAGGGAGAGGCATACATGGACACTGAGGCAAATAATCCAATCGATCCAACAAGCACCTTCCTATGGTGATGATCATGGAGACGAAAGGATGACACCATAGCAATTGATACAAATACCAAGATCACCACTGCCAACATCAGAGACACCAACTTCTGCAAATTATAACTTGATCACTTCAACAATGGCTATGTATATATAACGCTGAACCAAACAAATGATCTTGCATGCAGATATAGCCATCTCAACAAATTCATGCGTACTTATTTTACGAAAAATTTCATGGCTATTTAAGTATATATGTATATATATATATATATATATATATATATATATATATATATATATATATATATATAGACACACACACATATAAATCTTGCCTTGTTATGAATTGAAGCAAACAACTGATAGATGACAATGAAAGAGAACTCCAGAAGTATTCCGGTTCCGTTTATGGTGATCAATGGGATGTTCTCCCATTTGACACTCACCACTGGCAACCCATACCATGTGTATAGAAGACAGTTCAACAAAGCTATCACGTATGGCACACACGAAAACGCCTCCGTGCTCTTCTTCTTCACAACTCTTATGAACGTCAATCTGATACAAAAAAGAAAAGAATCAACGTTTAGTCCACCAGCATCAATATACCTGAACTTAGAAGTATATATTATATATCTAAAGAATCGACGAGTTGTGAATACAACATGGGTGCTGCATACAACAGCAAAGAGGCAGCATTTCCTGCAAAATAACAGTAGCAAGCATCATGCATGAACGTCATTAATCGGATCATCAATCAATGTTTGTATTGAACTGAATTCTCATTTCTTTGTTTACACAAAAGATAAAAAGAATTACCCAGGACTCCAACAGTCAATCGAAGTTCCTCTCTCATGGTATTAGCTGCTTTGGAGATGATATATACACAAACACAAAACTGGTTTCGATTGTAAGCGAGGATATATGTATTGATGCGATTTGAGCACTTAGTATTGTTTTTTAGTGTATTTCACTGAGCTTCATGGCTATAAATAAGCACAGTGGTGGCATCACCAAAGGTGGCTCACAAGGGGCAAGGAAAGCAGGTACAACCTACAATGCAGAGGATCCAATTGTCACGGATTAAATTAAGCATCTATGTCCACTTAAATCCTCACCAAGTGGGTTTCTTAAGTTTATCTGTGTGCTCCGTCAAGTAAGAAGACAGAAGGCACAACAAAATGTAATCTCATCTACAAAGCGATCTCTCATGTGAGTGGAACAGAGACTAAGCTTCCACTTATCACCGTCTCCTCCACTTGGAAAACTACGTTTCATGAGGTGCTATTCCAACTTAAGCACTTGGGAACCAGTATTAATTCATGCATGGCCGCTGTAAATGCAGGAGAGAACCAAACTTGTTCTCAGAAGTGAGAACGACCAATATATAGTACGCATTTGTGTTTCTTAAATATTTCCGGTTAAATTATTTTGCAATGAGATCATATTCTCTTGATTGATTGAGAAAATATTTGAAATTCCATTTTGGAAGTGTGGACCGCATAAAAAGTACGAGGGATAATTTCCCAAACTTGTTCTTTTGATTATCTGCTTCTCAAATCTCATTATGTTAAGTAATATTCCTTCTTGCTGGACAAACAAAATATGCCCCATATTGATCACATCATCAGGTGAAGGTTGTGTTAGCTTTATTCTTTCAGAATGCCATATTGTTGTTGGGGATATCTACGGTGGCCACTTTTATAAATCGCTTTCATTTACTTTTAATTTGTACAATTTTTTTCCAGCGATATATACCAACGATGGTTAGTATGAAATACTAATTGTGTGTATATAGTTATATATATATATATATATATATATGGGAAAATGGTTGCTGTCCTGCCTGCAATTTTCAGCTGTTGGATGAAATCATCCAACGGCTGAAAATTAACCCTTCCCCCCCCCTTCCCCCGTCCGCTTTCAGCCCCTCCCGCCGCGTTCACCCCCTCCGGCCGCGCCTCTTCCACCCGCCCCGCGCCCCTCGCCCCTCGCCCCCCTCCCCGCCCCACGCCTCGCTCCACCCCAACCACATCCCCCCACCATCCCCACCCCGAGGCCGCCCGCGCTTGCGCCGATCGGTCCTTCCCCCTGTTTTTGCCGGAGCTGCGTTGGGTCACCCGGGGCCGCCCAGGCTTGGGGAAGAGTCCGTAAGGGGGGGCCGGGGGCTAGGGATGGTCGTCCGGCGGTGACGACGATTTCCGGCTGCGGCATTGCCGGTGGCGGCCGACCAAAATGCAATGCAATCCGAGAAAAATGGCGGCTTTCTCGCACCTGAGCGGCACCTCAAGTTGGATTGAGGTTGATGACGACGAGGGTGGGTTGACGACAAGACGACGGCATCGAGGCGACCGGCTGTACCTAGGCCGGCGGCGCTCCACGAAACAAAGCAGGGAGCGGCGGCGAACAGGGTAAGGGTAAGGAAGGGAAAGAGGGGCGGCGATGGCGGGTCTGGCCGGCTATGGTGCAGGTAACGTCGGTGGCGAGGTCGCCGGCAGCGGTGTCGCCGGTGGCGAGGTCGCCGGCGGTCGGGGTGGAGGCGAACGTCAGTGGGGGAGAAACAGGGGATGTCGGGGTGAAGAGAAATGACTCGATGGCAATTTCGTAATAAAAACTTGACTCGCTCCCGGCTCGAGTCAATATTAAGAAATAATTTTTTAAAAAATATATAAAATAATCTCGTAATAAAAACTTGACTCGCTCCTGACTCGAGTCAATATTTTAAAATAAATTTTAAAAAAAATTTGACAGAATTAGTTTATATTTTAAAATTTTATTTCGTAATAAAAACTTGACCCGTCCCGACACGAATCAATATTATGAAATAAAATTTAAAAAATATATATAAAATAATTTCATAATAAAAAATTAACTCATTCCTGACTAGAGTCAATATTACGAAATAAATAAAAAAATCAATTTTCATAATAAATTTAAAAGAATATACAAAATTTATTTTATAATATTAGCTCGAGTCGGAAGTTGATCAATTTTTTATTATGAAATTATTATTATTTATATATATATATTAGCTCGAGTCAGGAGCGAGTCAAGTTTTTATTACAAAATTATTTTAGTAATAAAAACTTGACTCGCTACCGACTCGAGTCAATATTACGAAATAAATTTATTTTTTTAAATTGACAGAATTAGTTTATTATTTAAAATTTTATTTCATAATAAAAACTTGACTCATCCCTAGTCGAGTCAATATTACAAAATAAAATTTAAAAAATATATTAACTAATTTCGTAATAAAAAATTGACTTGCTTCCGACTAGAGTTAATAATACGAAATAAAATTTAAAAAATATTAAAATAATTTCTTAATAAAAAATTAACTCATTCCTGACTAGAGTCATTTTCCCCCAACTCGCCCTTCACTTGAGTTAATATTACAAAATAAATTTTAAAAAATAAAATAAAATAATTTCGTAATAAAAATTTGACTCGCTCTCGAATCGTGTCAATATTAAGAAATAAATTTTAAGAATAAAATAAAATAATTTCGTAATAAAAACTTGACTCTATCCCGACTCGAGTCAATATTACGAAATATATTCCAAAAAATATGAAACAAATATAGTAAAATATCATAAAATAAAATAATCAAGTTATAATGGATTACTTTATTTTATGGTATTTTAATCTTTTTTCATATTTTTCAAGATGTAATTCAGAATATTGACAAGAGTCTAAAAGGAAATGGGCATGGGTAGTTTCGTAATAAAAACTTGACTCGCTCCAAACTGTAATCAATATTATGAAATAAATTTTAAAATATATATATATAATAATTTTATCATAAAAACTTAACTCGTTCCCAATTTGAATCAATATTATGAAATAGAATTTAAAAAATATATAACATAATTTCGTAATAAAAAATTGACTTGCTTCCAACTAGAGTTAATATTACGAAATAAATGTTAAAAAATATAAAAATAATTTCCTAATAAAAACTTGACTCGATCCTGCGCGGGATCGAGTCAACTTTTTATTACAAAATTATCTTATATTTTTTAAATTTATTTCATAGTATTAAAAACTTAACTCAAGAAATAGGCAGGGGTAGTTTCATAATAAAAATTTGACTCGCTTCCGACTCGAGTTAATATTACAAAATATATCCCAAAAAATATGAAAAATATAATAAAATACCATAAAATAAAATAATCAAGTTTAATGGATTATTTTATTTTATGATATTTTAATCTATTTTTTCATATTTTTGAGATTTATTTCGTAATATTGACACGAGTTGGGAAGGAAATAGGCAGGGGTAGTTTTTTAATAAAAACTTGACTCGATCCCTACTAGTGTCAATATTATGAAACAAATCTTAAAAAATACAGGAAAATACCATAAAATAAAATAATTAAATTTTAATGGATTATTTTATTTTATGGTATTTTACCCTATTTTTGAGAGGGGTAATTTTGTAATAAAAACTTGACTCATCCCGACTCGAGTTAATATTATGAAATAAATCCCGAAAAATATAAAAAAATAGATTAAAATACCATAAGATAAAATAATCTATTAGAACTCAATTATTTTATTTATGATATTTTATTATATTTTTTATATTTTTCGGGATATATTTCGTAATATTGACTCGAGTCGGGATCGAGTCAAATTTTTATTACGAAATTACCCCTGCTCATTTCGTTCTCCCCTGTTTTGCTTTGCCGATACTCTGTTTTCCCACCGCCGCGCCACCCGACCGCCGGCGACCTCGCCGTCGGCCGACCACTGGTAGCCAGTGCCGCCACCGGACAGTACCGTCGCTGTCCCGTCTTTTTCCCGTCCTCGTTTTGAGCCCGTGCCCTGCCATGGTGAGGCGGCAGGGCGGCGGGACAAGGCTTCGGCTAACCTGGACACGGGGTGAGGCAGCGGGGCGATGAAGGGGTTGGAGATCTGGAATCTGCCTGCGCCTCCGCCATCTCAGCTATTCTAAAGTATCATACTTTCCCCGCCGCTCCCGCCCCTCCGCGCCGGTGTCTTCCTCCCGCCGCTCCCGCCCCTGCCCGCTTCGCCCCGCCCCTCCGCGCCGGCGTCTTCCTCGACCCCTCCGACTTCGGCCTCGACGCTGGGAGGTGTCTTGTGGAGGCCTGGGCGGAGGTCGTCGGCGATGGCAGGTGCGGCGGGCAAGGATGAACCATCTCCGGTCGGCATTGCAAAACAGGAATGCAAAGCATTATCAGATGTGTTTTTTCTGACCGTCAGATGTGTTTTGAACGGCCAGATCAAAACTCAAGCACAGCTAAACTAGCTGTCCTGCAGCACAGCAATTCCT
>JAURVB010010384.1:0-27925 GCA_033002965.1 Piper betle | reverse complement strand
GGACTCCGGCGACTCTCCGGTCGCTGGCGGCGTGTCTCTCCGGCGGAGTAGGATGTGGCGGCTCGCTCGGGCGACGGCGGCGGGCTCGACGCAGGTCCGGCTGTTTACCTCGCCGTCGATCCCGGGGCCCTGCATCGTCCACAAGCGCGGCACCGACATCCTCCACGATCCTTGGTTCAATAAGGTTGTTGAGCCTTTTCTTGTTCTTCTTGGCATTTCAATGATTTTTTTGTCGGGTGTTTTGAAGGTTGGTGTGGAGTAGATTGAGGGGGTGACAGGTGGAATCTTTTCATGCTATGTTTGTAGGATTTTTCTTTGGATTTTTTAGTGGGTTTTCGTGAGTATTTTGGTGGTTGGTGGATGTGGCTTGGAGGTGTTCGATCATGCGAATGTGTGATTTTTATTGGTAGTGATGGAGTGGATGAGGTGTTGTTTTCAAATGGGCGGCGAAAGTTTGATCTTTTTAATTGGTGCTTCGTTATGGAGTGTGAAAGTTTTGGTAGTGATGAAGTAGATAAGCGATTGATGTTTACATTGAATGGGATCGTAAAATGTTCGGTCTTTTTGATGGGAGCTTGGAAATGTAAAATCTTTGTTTGTGATGAAGTAGATAAGATATTTATATATTTTGGTCGAATGGGGTTGGATCTTTTTTATCTCTGTGATTGGTGCTTCGTCAATGTTTGATCATTGGTCTTGCTCGTGATTTCTTTTGTCTTCCAAAT
This sequence comes from Piper betle, assembly GCA_033002965.1. Classification (NCBI taxonomy): domain Eukaryota; kingdom Viridiplantae; phylum Streptophyta; class Magnoliopsida; order Piperales; family Piperaceae; genus Piper; species Piper betle. The sequence continues at coordinate 27,200 of JAURVB010010384.1, read as the reverse complement.
TATGGTTTTTGTTTTTCTTTCTGATGGTTGACTTTTGAACCTGTCCAGTAGATCCTAATCTACTTGGTTAAGTTTTTTTTTTTAATTTTTTAAAAATAATTATTTTCTCGCAGAAAAAGCCTGATGAAGAGTGTAATCTCTTATTATGGATCTGCTATTTTAATTTTGATGTTAATTTTGCTTGGATGTAGTACTCCATGAGGAAACTTTGGTGTTTTGATACTTTTTTTGCGTATAATTTATTTCTATGGGATAAGTGAGTGATGCTTTATATTAAGCAACTTAGGAATTTGTCGAGATCAACCATAAATCTTGCATAGGAAATACCTCATGAATTTAGATTTTAGCTGGCTTCGATGGGCTATTTTTATGACATCTTTTGTATTTTATAATTTGGTTTGAAAGTCATCATTATGCTGAAGCAATAGATAAGAGTTATCATTTTGTTCTTCTATCTAATTGCAAATCGCTAACCTGTATGGTTCACTCTGTCCCTGGTATTATTGGGTAGGATACTGGTTTTCCTTTGACTGAAAGAGATCGCCTCGGTCTTCGTGGGCTCCTGCCCCCTCGTGTTATCTCATTTGAGCAACAATATGACCGTTTCAGTAAGAATTTTAGATGATTATTGTTTTCTATTGAGTGTGATGCCTTCAGAAGCAATTTATTATCGTAGATTAGGATGACAATCATCAGTTCCTATCTAAACTGGGCAAACTTTAAGTATTCTTTAATGCATATTTTTTGATGTTTAGTGGAATCTTATCGATCCTTGGAGCATAATACAAGGGGAGAATCTATAAAGACGTCTGCTTTAGCTAAATGGAGAATACTTAATCGGTTGCATGATCGCAATGAGACTTTATATTACAGGGTGAGCTCATTGCGCTACTAGTGGTTTTAGCTCAACACTGCATTCAACAAGAAATATTTGAAAGATTTATACCCTTTATCAGGTTCTTATTGATAATATAAAGGATTTTGCTCCAATAATATACACACCAACAGTAGGGTTGGTATGTCAAAACTACAGTGGATTATTTAGGCGTCCAAGAGGAATGTATTTCAGTGCTAAGGACAAAGGAGAAATGATGTCAATGATTTATAACTGGCCGGCTCACCAGGTAGTTTATTTTATTTGATCTTAAATGCGTAGGATCTACTTAGATGTCTGTAAATATGATCTTATGCTCTAGCTTCTGGATGAAGTAGATGTATATGAATAGAGTTAACAGCTGTAGTTGCATTAAATTATGTATTTTATGACAAGATTTTGTTTATGGTTCAGGTGGATATGATTGTATTGACAGATGGGAGTCGTATTCTAGGCCTTGGGGACCTTGGTGTTCAAGGAATTGGCATACCAATTGGAAAACTTGATATGTATGTAGCTGCTGCTGGCATAAATCCACAAAGGGTGAGTAATATTCATCTTGGTTTTGCTTAATTTTTCATGAACAATAATCTAGTTTGTGTGTTTGTAAGAGATAACATTCCATAGCATGTTTCAGCATCTCGTCTTTTGGACCGTGGAGGCTGCAAGAATACATTCATACACTTGTTTCTTTTGTTTTTGCATGTGTTTGGATTCCACTAGAATTTAATTGGCTACTATTGCTCATACATTATATTCACTACAAATAAAATATATAAAATATCCGGTTGCCAAGCATTTTATCCTTTTGTGACATCTTAAATGCTAGCTTTGGCCCCCTAATTTTTGTTTGTTTTGTGTCTGTCAGATCCTTCCGGTGATGTTGGATGTTGGAACCAACAATGAGAAACTTCTTCAAGATAACCTCTGTGAGTTTATTTTTACCTCTTTATAACTTTTGAAAAATATTTTCTTGCAGTTCATTTGGATACATGGAGATTGTTTTCTGTAAAATTACAATATGAATAGAAATTCGTATGATATTTGATATCTGGTTCAGTTACTGATGTTTGTTGAACTTGTCCAAGAACTGATGAATTAAAGCTCCATGGTTAGTAATCTCATGAAATATTGGTGAGATCTATGATAGTATGGGCATTTAGATAGATGATTTTATGTCAAAAGTTTGTCGCATATCACTTGAAAATTTCAAGATCTACCCATAGCCTTGCTGATACCTTGCTGAAGGCACCTGTTTTGATCGCGACAGATTTTGGAAACATTGTCAGACCAGATGCGGGTTTCCTCGGTTGAAACAATATGGGCATCAAAAATGGAGGACGTTAAGGTTGGAGGGGCATGGAGAATAGACCAAGGGAGGGGAGTGATTCTTCCAAATTAGTAAGGTGGTGGCATAAAAAATGAGGGGTGTGCAATGGACTTAGAAATAAGCCACTTGATGGATGTGCGGAGGAAGTGATGCAGAACAAACACAAAATGCACCTCGACTAATGAATTTGCTGATTTGCTAAGTATGGTTTAAGCCAGATATTAGAGACTATTATATAAACATTCCACAATAAACCTTTAAACTAAGAAGGTAATTAAACAGGTAGCCATGGAGAGGTGGTATTAGGTAATGTATCTGGACAACTTTGTGTCACTAGGCTAGTGAATAGTTTTATGGACAGGTTAAGTGGACAAGCAAATATAGACAACACTTAAAGAACTTGCAAACTCCATAAGCAAACAAAATCAGATCTAAAGAAGAGAATAGTACCCGGATTGATGAAGAAGACATTCTTGAGCCAAACGACACGGTGGGGTGGAGGAAGGAAATCTGGTTGAATCTGGATCTGCAACAGTAGATCTCCAATCTCCAGCAAATATGTCTCTAGCAGAGGTCTGAGACAAAGCAGAAGACTCCAACAAGCGTCAACTAGCGGCGGCTAACATCTACAATGAAAACCATGGTTGGCAGCAGTCAATTAAATGTCAAAGGTGGCACCTTTGGGCTTCAGATCGTGAAACTCCGATGATGTGCGAGTGAAGTAAAGATCGGGGAAAGAAAAACCTGCTGGTGACAGAGGGACAAGTGGCTTCTGTCCAGCACATCAAGCAAAGAGGATGACCGGTTCCTTAGCGACATTAAGCTTTAGATAATGAGGTTTATGATCAAAATTTTATTAATTTAAAATTGTGTAGGAAAATACAATTCATAGTTCTGTTTTTATAGAGATTCAACCTTTCCTAATCGAACTAGAAAATGAAAATAGAAATTCCTTTCCTAGTGTAACTACTAATATAAATAAGAAGTTGCGTAATATATGAAATCCTTGAACTAACATAACAAGAAATCCTAGAATAATAAGAAAAACATAATAAGAAATTTCTTAATTGAGCAAAGGACTTGAAGTCCTATATTTCTTAGGATAAACTTTTGCAAAGCGTGAAAGTTTTCTAATATTGTTCACATCAGAGGTCTGATTATACTTTGGTCAGTGCTTTTGGTTCCACGGGCCTGGAGCGAAGTCAGTTTGGCTCTAGTGCTTATTGCTTGGGATTGGGGAATTAGATATGGTCATTATATCACCTAGGAGATGGGAACAAAGGACACGTGGTTATAGCAAACCAGCATATAGGTTGCTTTTTATGGAGAAAATTGGCCTAGAAGTTCTCTTCTTCTTTTTCATCCATATGCTTTCAAATGATTGAGTTTGGGTTACGGATTCTTTCCCTCCTCTTCAATCAATGCCCAGTTTTAAGTTGTCCATGTCTTTCCTTATCATCTCCATTGCACCCTCTTGGGCTTGCCTTGCCCCCTCCGTATTCCATGACAAAAATGCACATCATATCTCTTCAAGCTTCTACCTGGGAGACGTTTTTACCAACAATGTTGATATTCCCTCTTGAATTGAGTGTAACTTGCTCAGGCTGGTGTTTCTGGTGCTGTAGGCTTGAGCAGGAAACTGGCTTGGCTGAGTAGAACACTACCTCTTCCATGGAAAGCATTATATCTTGGCTTTCTCTTGAAGAACTTTTCATAAAAAAATTACCTTTTTTTCTTTCTTGCTTCCTTGCTCATTGACTTTGGTTGTTCAGATTTAGGATTACGCCAGCCTAGACTGGAAGGAGATGAGTACTTATCAATTATTGATGAATTTATGGAAGCTGTGCATGCACGCTGGCCCAAGGCAATTGTTCAGGTACCATAATATCTTGAATTTTAATACTAAATGATGGTCACCTCTCCCAGTCTTTAGCTATGTGACTTCCTCCGAAAAGTTAGTTGATATTCTAATGCATCTTCTTCATTTGAACTGTTAATAGTTTCTTTGTAGTTGTAGCAATAAATATACATTGCGAAAGTTAATCTAAATATTTATGTAGTTCAAAAGTTCAATCTCTATTTTAATATTGCTAATTTTGATGTAGTCTTATTGTCTGTTAGGCCAAGAGGAGAGGTTAGTGTTTCTTTCTCAGCAGACATAATTTGGATGAGGGTTGTCATTTACTTGACTTTTGATGTTTGTTAATGATCTTAAGTGAACCAAAGTAAAGCAAGATAATTACAGTTGTATTAAATTTGAGTCTACTTCCATTTGTGCATGGCAGTTTGAAGATTTTCAAATGAAATGGGCATTTGAGACACTTCAGCGTTATCGAACCAAATTTAGTATGTTCAATGATGACATTCAGGTTAGATCTTTGCTGTTTTTGCTTGTAGTAAGTTCTTTTTTCATGCCTTTTTTGTAAATCAAATGCTGTTTAAACCTTGGCTTGTTTGAACTCTTAATAGGGAACTGCTGGTGTTGCTCTGGCTGGACTACTTGGAGCAGTAAGAGCACAAGGGCGACCACTAAGTGACTTTGTCAAACAAAAAATTGTTGTTGTTGGAGCTGGAAGGTACATGTACCATTATCCTGTATGTGGAGTGACCTTTTTCTTGTTGCAATACATTAACTTCCTGTTTATTGGATGCTTTTAAATTAAAATTCAGTGCAGGGATAGGTGTGCTTAAGATGGCTAAACAGGCTGTATTAAGAATGGCTGGTGACCATGGTAATGTTGAAGCAAGCAATACATTTTGGCTCCTTGACAAAGATGTATGATACTTCTCTTTTGCTTTCTCATGTTTACTTAGCATCATAGAACCATCATTCAAAAATTACGAGAGGGCCTAAAAATTAGATGTGTCAAATGTCAGATCTTATGCCATAATTTTTTTAGCTATGCATTGAAATAAAACCTGTTCTGTTTAGGGTCTTATCACAAAGGAGAGAAATTTATTGACCCGTCAGCTGCTCCGTTTGCAAGAAATCCTGGTGAGCTTGAAGGCCTTCGGGAAGGCGCCAGTCTTGTTGAAGTGGTGAGCACTTGGACATTATATCAATTTTGGCTAGAATACTCAAAGTTCCCTATCTGTTTAGTTTATTTTAGATGTTAAAACTTGATTTCCCCTAAAACAAACCAGGTTCAAAAAGTAAAACCCCAAGTGATTTTAGGTTTGTCTGGAGTTGGGGGTATCTTCAACGAAGAGGTACCTTGGGATGTGGTTTTATTCTTCTTATAGTTAAAGCAAGATTCTTATCAATAGTTTTCACATGAGTTTTATCTTCATTTTATTAATTTGTTTCTGAACACTTTTAGGTGCTAAGAGCCGTGAAGGGGTCAGATTCTCCTCGACCTGCAATATTTGCAATGTCAAATCCTACTCCCAATGGTATAACTAATCTGTAGGACTGGTATTTGACGTATGCGGTTGAGAAAAATCAGTCCCTGAGCTTTATACTAACAATTCTTGTTAATATCTGACAAATCTCAGCTGAATGCACCCCGGAAGATGCTTTTAAGTATGCAGGTCCAAATATTGTCTTTGGCAGTGGAAGCCCATTTGAACATGTTGACCTAGGTTGGCCCTTTCTTATGCTTGGTTACGTGTTTTACTTTGGAATCCCACTCATTGCCTTCAGATTTCTAACGTGCAGGGGATGGAAAGATTGGCCATGTAAATCAGGCAAATAACATGTATCTATTTCCTGGGTGTGTAATAAATTGTTTGTTGATTTAATCTGCTTATGATATAATGTGTCTGTATGGGTTCATGTATCCACTGAGTTATTTTATGTTTAACAGAATTTTTCATAATGAAGATTCATGTCCATATGGAAAAATTATTTTTATATGTATTATCTGTTTCAGGATTGGTCTAGGGGCTCTTCTTTCTGGTGCTCGACATATCACTGATGGAATGTTGCAAGCTGCCGCTGAATGGTAAGATAACATTATATGCTTACGCAAAGCCTTTTTATTGATCTTTGCTTTTAGATTATTACACGGGAATACTCATGTAATCTTTCTTACTTGATATTATCCTCGTAGCCTTGCCTCCTACATGACCGAAGAAGAAATTGAGAAAGGGGTTCTCTTTCCTTCCATTTCCAGGTAATTTGATGTAGAATGCCAGAAGAAACATTATGCTACTAGACAATTTGTGTGATTTTAATCTATCTATTGTAGAGAATATATGACAGGATGAACACAGTAAGGCGATAGTATTAAGATATGTGAACAATAACATTAGGTGCTAGAAAGCCCTGGAAAGGGTCTGACCATCGTCGGGGTAATAAGAATTCTTTCTGTTAGGAAGTATAATGAATGAGCTGCAGAGACAGCTGGTGAAGGGAAGAAAAGCCAAGGTTGTATAGAAAGAAACGGTGACGTCAACAGGATAAAGAGTTGAGCAGAGTGAATGGATGATAGTATGAGATTTAGTAATTATTTGCATTTTTTCAGGTGTAGGGAGTACCAGTTTACTTATTGATTACATCCCAAACTTGTAATTGTTAATAGAAAATTTGGACAGTGGTATGGAGGAGTATCATTTGGGGATTATTTTGCTATTTTTTAGCGTTGAGGTAAATATGCAACTTTATCATTTCCCCTCCTTGAATGTGTAAAACAGCATTCGTCACATTACAACCCAAGTTGGTGCTGCGGTCGTGAAAGCAGCTATTGATGAAGAAGTTGCAGAAGGACATGGGGATGTCGGCATAAAAGAGCTTATGCACATGCCAATGGTATGAATTCTTCTTCTGTTGATGATAATCTACTTGACTACTTCAGTCTTTCTGATGCTGTGTGGTTATGCTTCTCCAGGAAGAGATAGTGGATTATGTAGCTCAGAACATGTGGTACCCCGTGTACAGCCCTCTCGTTCATGAAAAATGAGGCTGACAAGTTCCACGCTTACGGAAAATTTATCAGATCACTTTCTTCTTAGTCTTTTGAGCTTTAAATAACAGAAGGAATTGTGTTGCGTCCTTGTGAAGAGCAACCACCATATTTTTTATAGATTGCCAATGGGATTTTGACGAAAAGCCAAATCTATTATTTATGACTGTGATCGAGTAGAACTATATGCTACTAAATTGCTGTATTGTGGAACAACCTGCAGTGTTGTATAATTTTTCTCATTCAATGTAGAAATAATACAATACTTCATTGACAATGACACGAGTTCTACAAGGCAGATTCCATTTGTCATTTTTTTTGGGGAATCAAACACAGTAGAATACGGCTGTGTGACAACAAAAATTCTTCTTTGTTGCATCAATTGGCAGTTTCATGGCATGTACTCTGTTTCTTGCAGGTTATTATTGAAATTGCTCATCTACACAATTCACATATCAATCAATGGATGTCAGGACGCTATTTAGTCGCAATCGACACCTTGTGCTGCCCCACTCTTAAGCTTATGTGTTGCATTGCCTCTACTTTAGAGGAGCGTCAGTTGTCCCTTTGTAGTAGAGCAGAATAAAGAGGGTGTCACGGTTATGGTTGGCAGCCTTTAAGACGAGCTGCCGTCATTCAGAGCCTGGTTTTTAGTCTGTTGGTCCCTGCTCCTAACTTGATCGATAAGCATTTATGCAGACTACTCGAAGGCCAGGCTGGGACAGTGCTACTGAAAGTGAAGAGGGCCCATTGGAAATGCGTCATAAACATCATTTGGCTCCTTGATAAAAACGTCGGGAATTCTGTCCCTGCCATTGAAATGCCTGGAGGTTTGAATTGGGAATGTTGTGCCCAAGTTTTGGGTTTTGGCCATTGCCAATGGTATATCAAGAAACATTTAATGATCATGGCGTTTGTAATATGTTGCAAGTTAGAATAATGTGCAAATTGCATTGGTTGTGCAGTGGTGACAATTCTTTAATCATGGAGTGAAGAAGCTTTGTCAATTTTTTAAACATAGTTTCGTCCATTTAAGTTAATTTAAGGGCGGTTAGTTGTTGATGTTGTTTATCAAATCAAGAACAAACATATGCTAAGCATTTCTGCAGTTGAATATGAGGGCATGATACATAACCAAAGTTGAATATATGAATTGAATATTGATTTGAGATGATGTAGCTGTAAACAACCACTCTAATTTGTAATTACCCACATGGGAAACATGCAAGCATTGATTTCTATTGAACAAGGTCAACTATACGACTTGCTAATAGACTGTACCATTCCACCACATTCTGTTTGCTGGCATTTACATTAGAAGATACATCACAATCCATCTCTGTTGCAGTGATTTTTCTTCTATTATCAGTATTTACATAATTATATGAAGTCACAAATAAGCAAAATGCCGGGATTATGTTTGTTAAAGAAACTACAAGAGATCCAAACAGTGGCAGAGTTAATAGATCACAATTTACCTTAGAAAAATGCAAACCTAGACTGCCAATAAATTAAACAGGGCAAATTTCCAAGAAAAAGCAACTATGAACTTGTATTAAAAAAGAAGAAGAGCTAATAACAAACTAGGGTGGAAGATTTCAGTATATTGTAAAGAGCTCAAAACTTTACTTTAAAAGTAGAAAGTTGACTGACAAGGCTTATACCAGACACCATTTAAGAGTGAGATTAAGCAAGCAAAGTTTCAACAACTTCTCAGGGTATAACAAATGAATCATTCAAGAATGAACCAGCTGTCCATTGCCAACCCGATTTTCAAGCAACTACCTACATTAAAACCTCAAATATTCAAAGACTTTCTTGAATGGAAGACTTTCCATCACCATTGTTTGTTATGAGAGGTCCTGGAGCTGCCATGGAACAAGTTTTAGAGTAGGCCTGTTGCCATCTTGTTATTCATATTTGCCATCCATGGAAGGTCAAGTTCTCTCCATAGACAAAAGGTAACGTGTCTGAATTTCATTTTTTTCTCTTGATGCATCTTTTTCAATTGGAATTCAAGGTAAGCGGCTACTTGGTTGTGTCTTTAGATTGGCAGTGGTAACTGGAGCAAATAAGGGGATTGGACTGGAGATTTGTAGACAACTCGCAGGCAGTGGAATTAAGGTTATATTAACAGCAAGAGATGAGAAAAAGGGAGCAAAAGCTGTTGAAGAACTAAGGGAGTCTGGACTTACTGACGTGATTTTTCATCAGTTGGATGTGACTGATGCTTTCAGCATTACTTTGTTGGTGAATTTCATCAGAACCCATTTTGAGAAGCTTGATATCTTGGTAAGAGAAGTTGAACTCGGTCACTTAGATGTATGTTGAGTTTTTGATGATGTTGCTTTTTTACATTTCTTCACCAAAAAATGTTTTCAAGTTCTGAGAAGAGTTGATGATGATTTTCATTTCAGCTGAATTTTCTTTATCTATGTTTCATTTTATTTCATTCCCTTTTGGAGTGTGTTTACTTTTCATGTTAGTAACATATTGATATTCTGATTAGGAAGGTAATTTACCTCTTGTTCAAATATCGAATATCATTATTATTTTGAACTGTTACGTGCTAGTTGTTACATGGTTGCAGGTCAATAATGCAGGAGTCAATGGATTTGATTTTGATAATGATGCTCTGAAAGCTTTGATGCTCAGGGAGGGTAAGGTATGATGCCTCAAAGCATTTCATATTTTTGCTTGAAATAGAAACTGATGTGTGACATGATGCCTTTAAATTGAAATGCCTAAAAGCATTTCATGCCTCAAATGTCTTAAAGCATTTCATAGTTTCCCTCATATGTTCGATTCATTGCAAGTTTATCCATTCATGCATGATCAATCTGTATCGAGTCCAAAGTAGTAGTAAAAACTTATCTTGATTGTTAATGACATCTCATCAGACATGGTTGTTAAAAATGAATATGCTTATCCCTATATAAGTTAGTCACTTTTGAATGTGTTTTTGCTTATGAAAAATTATCACTCTAAGCAACATCGTATCAGTGGTTATCATGTTGTTGATCCAAAATTGCAGCTGGAAGGAGAGAAAGGCCTCCTAATCATGGAAGTAGCAAAAGAAACTCTTGAGAAAGCAGAAGAATGTCTGAACATAAACTACCATGGAAGCAAAAGAGTAGTTGAGGCCCTTGTTCCACTTCTTCAACTGTCCAGTTCAGGCAATATAGTCAATCTTTCTTCCACTGCAGGGCAGCTAAAGGTAACATCTGGAACATTACTCCGTTGAAAGCAGTCAAAATTACATCTTTATTTCTAACACAAGTGAAATATCAGTTTTGTTTTCTTGTGAACTTCCTCGAAAACACAACTGGTATCATTTTGGGTAATTGAAATGGTTTAAGAATAAATAAAAAATTCTATATGCTGCACTATATCCATTGTGATCCCCGATGATCTCTAGATAAATCAATTCGTTCTAGTGTTATTCCTTACCTCGGATTTTTATCCGTTGGTCAGAGTAGAAATTTGAGGTTTTGATTATTTGTTCATTGAATTTCCAGTTCCTTTCCCATGCAAAAGCAGTAGAGCAGCTCAAGAATGACAGCCTCCTCACTGAGGATAGGGTTGCTGAAGTGCTGCAGTGGTACATTAAGGACTACAAGAACAATGCATTGCAAGTTAATGGATGGCCAAGCACCCTTTCTGCATATAAGCTCTCCAAGGCAGCACTAAATGCATACACAAGAATTTTATCAAAGAGATACCCAACTTTCTGCATAAATTGTGTGTGCCCAGGTTTTGTGAAGACAGATATGAACTGCCATTGTGGGATTCTAACTGTTGAACAAGGTGCCATAGGACCTGTAATGCTGGCCTTGCTACCTAGAGGGGGACCATCTGGTTGTTTCTTCTCTCAAACGAATGTCTCAACATTTGATTAGTATGTTCGATGTACTAAATTCTTTGTAAATGCAATGTGTTTCTATTCTGCATTTTTTCAGACTTCATACCAATAACTTTTTGAGGAGAAAATGATAGAAAGAGATGTTTTTAGATACAATTCATCAAGCAAAGTTGGCAGGCTTAATTTGCATAAGATCACGAAGATAAAAACATGAACAGAGGATAACAGTTTGTTTGATTGAATATGCAAAAGTAAACCTATACTAGCGATAATATGTTTGATCTGGATCTGCTGATTATATTGTGGATTGTGGAATGGATTTAAGATGCATGCAAGTTTGAATTTATAGAAGTAAATTTATATATTCAGATTTGCTGGTATCCCGGCAAAGAAAAGTCATCCCTCCTTTTTGAGAAAAATTAGTATCAGCAACCGTTGATATTCTTATGTGAGAAATATTTAATGTGAGCATTTGGATTATAAGAATGGTTAACATGTGTTAGTTCCAAGGGTGGTATTTAATTGCATTCTTCATCATGAATCTCCAAGGGGTACTTAACATGTGCCATTCTAAGTGAATATATACTTTTTCAGTGTAAGTGTTTTAGAAGGACAGCACATCTTTGCCAATTGACAAATTTTAATTGGACATCATGAAGCTGTCAAGGCCACAAAGGAATGCTAAAAATTATTCTTAATTTGTACTTTTACTTTAAGTTGTTTCAAATTTGATTAAGACCTAATTTTTATTCTACAATTCAAACTAAGCATAGAGATGAAGAGCAAGCAACCACACTCAAGAAACGCAAGACAAAGATTCAAGTGAAGTGTCAAAGTGGGAGGGATTTTGGTTACACTTTGGTCGAGACTTCGACAACTGAACACATGAGGTGCAACTATGGAAGAGGACTCAACCTTCGCCTGACCTTCGGTCACGCATTCTGCTATCCTGCTATCGAAAACTAGGTCTAAGCGAAGAACTTTAGTGTGCCAATGTTTGGTTATGTAACAACCTCAATTGTAACATGTATATACCCTATTAAGGTCGTTACATGTGTCATTTGCTAAACATGCATGCATACTATTTTAATAGACATATAATTCAAGAATTATATCATGATATCAGAATACAAACAAACGGAATAATACTGATAAGCCGATCGAATTGTGTTCTAACAATATCACTAATACATAAGTCTTGTGTTCATAAAATATATTATTAATATAATAATCGTCTCAGCAAAGGTACACCTATAAAAATTAATGCAAGTAAAATATAAATCTAGAATTAATGCTAAGAGTTCCCATCCCATCCCTCCTATGTTCCAGTACCTGCGTACATGCAAACATGTCTGCTTCGTATCTCATACCAGGTATTGAGTCCACTACTTACATTTGTAATAAACATTAATAAGTAAATAAGATAAATCTTTATCGATTAAAGACGATAAAACTTGACTAGTCATCAGTCAAGGAATAATAATTTAACATTAATCATTATCATGAATATGTACAACAATTTACTTAATATAAATAAGTTAATTTAATAACTTGATTATCCATCCTTGACACTTAGTTAAATACCACCCTTGTGAATAAATGGTTAGCCTGGTAGTTTCTACCTAAGGCTTCCAGAAAATAATAATACTAAGTTAATTAAGTTAACTAGACAACATTGAGTTAAATACCCTTTTAACCAATTAGTTAGTCTTTATAAATAACTCAGAAAAACAATAAGTCTTTCGCTTTTGTGACCTCTAGAGAGTTGGCTCCTTGAGACTTAAAAAAACTATGTTTCACGTTTTAGTTCCTTCATATTCATAGGTTGACTTCATTATTAAAAGTAAACTAGCTACTGACCTTTTGATCCTTAGGCTCGTGTCTTTTTAGCATCAAATACAACATATCAAAAATAATGATACTAGCTATAAACAACTTATAAAACCCCCCGAAAATAACTACGTTATTTTATTTATAGTTTTATAAATCTTGGAATGAATCTTAAATATTATTTAATTAAATTAATTTTTGGGAATCAATATTATAAATTATTAATTATTACCTTTAGCATATCGTTGAAGTGGTATTTATAGATTGTTTCAAACAAGTTTTATTTATTGTATTTTATTTTATTCTTCTGATTTTTCCCTTTCAGTTGGATAAGGTTCAACTATAGGTCGAATCTGTTGGCCTTGGGTTGGTAGCAGCTATGGTCTCTTGGGTTTCCTCCCATGTTGACACGGTGTGCAAGGATAGAGTTTTGGTTGAGCATTGAAGATAAGGGGATGACTTTATTCCCCCCCCCGCCCTCCCCTGTGTTATTGGACATGAAAGATTTTTAGGATTGAGAGTTGTGAGTGTGATTTGATTTCCAAAACTCTTTTATCTTCCTATATAGTAGGCTTTTTGTTTATTGGGTTTCCATCACTTATTCTTATGGGAAAATTCAATAGTTAGTTTTTGACTTTTTGTTATCACACTAATGGTTGGTGTTTTATATATTTATATGTGCTTATGTTCTTTTTTATAGAAGTTTAATATAGTGGCTTTTTGAATTCTATACATATTCTTCTATATAATACAAAATTCTGTTGATGTTGAATACAACATCCTCTTAATAGTTTGTGGGCACATTTGACTCACAAAGGAAGCACTTTAGAGAAGTTAATCGAGTAGCTTTAGGGAAAATATTTTCTTTGGGTTAATTCTTTTAGAGCATTTATTTTCCAACACTTTTTCCTTTCTAGTATCGCCTCTTCCTTATTGGGAGCCTCTCTATCTTCTCTCGCATATAGGTACACCTCTCTTCTACCTCTCACATGCATCTATAGTGTTTGTGTTTTTTAAGTTTTGGGTTTGATCAATGAATGATTAAATACTAATTAATTCATAACGCATTCAAATTGACTTGAATTAAATCAAGTGATAATATTAGTAATAGTTGATCATATATTTATTATCTTATGTTTATGGATGAAAGCATGTTTTATAACTAAACTATTTTTGTTATTATTATTGTTAGTGCTGTTGATTTATGTATATGATTATCTTTTAAATTTATGATCATGTGGGATAATCATTAATGAATAATTATTCATATAATAGTAAAAAAGTATATTGTGTTTTCATTTAGAATATATATTTTAATTATATTAGATAATGTTAATAAATATTACAAGTAATTATGATCTATATGTGTTTGTTACTGGTTGTAGTTATTAATTAATTAAAGTAACAAGGATGACGTCTTTATATCTTAGTAAGTTAATACGTGTATGTAATCATGAGTTATTAATTATTAATTGAATCACAATTATAATTAATCATTGTTGGGTTAATTAAAATGTTGAAGAATTTATGTGTATGAGTGCATTATAACTATTGATCTGTAAAACCCCAATTTTAGCCTAGGGTTTTACTCAATTTTAGTTTTGTCTGGTTTAGGCAGTCTCGAGTTGGTTTGAGCGAACTCGATTCAGACCAATTTAAGAATATGAGTATGAGACCTAAATGGCCATATGAGTGTTATGGACGCTGAGTATGCCCGACATGCATATGATAGTTTCAGTTATGATATAGTAGAACATAAGTTAACAGTGTATACACGAGGTATACATATGGTTTTTATGAGTTAGTTAGGATTTTAAGCCTAAAACTAGGCCGTTGTAGCATTTAGTATCCGTTTGGGATCTTCAGGGTATCTCATTGCATTCATCATAGGGATTTCAGACCATCGGATTATGCCCCATGGGCCCAGTTTAATTGTGTTTAGGATTTTAAGGCTCATTTACCCTTCTTGCCTCGATTCCAACCTATAGAGTCAATTTCAAGTAGGGGTGTAAATGAGCCGAGCCGAGCAGGGCTGTGTTTGAATTTGATATGATTTTTGACAAGCATGTTTGAAAGCTTGACGAGCTTTGATGTAAACGAGCCGAGCCGAGCTCATCCAAAATTTATGGTATTTGGGCTTGGCTTGTGTTTGGCTCGTTATATTTTCGAGCTGAGCGAATGTTTGTACTTGGCTTGTGCTTCACTTATATAAGGTTAAAAATTCATTTCCAACACTATATAAGTTCAATGTGACTTCAATAGTATTGACGAGCCAAGTATTTTTTGAGTTTAAACACATCGAGCTCGAGTTTCGAGCCAAGCCGAGCTGACACTCCTTAGCTCAAGCTCTATTCGTTGTTTAACGAACTATCCATTTCTAGCCGAGTATTTTTTTGAGCACAAAATTAACGAGCACAAATTCAAGTCAAACGTAAAATGCACGCGAGCCAGCTTGGATTGTTTGCACCCCTAATTTTAGGACACAAGTCCATTTTGAGTTCATATGGTCTTGATCTAAGCTTTTCATTCATATATATATTTCATATACCCATAGGTGTAGACCAGGAGTTATCAGACGTTGCATGATCTAAGATTTCACTGTGTTAATACCACCGCCACTTCGGCTCGCCACTGGCAAGTCTCCGCCTCTCACCTGGCCATCAGACCCCTATGGCCGCCTGGCAGCCGACTTTCCTTTCATACCAATCATGACCACTAGTGCCGCTGATGTCATCGCTGGTGAGGTAGTTTTTAGAGATGGTCTCCGCCGTCGTCGCCACCGTTTGGACCTTTTTCAGGGGCCAGAGAGCCACCTTTGGCTAGGCCAACCACCCCAAAAGTTTCATCTTGCAGAGATCTTCTATTTGAGACCAACATCGACTTCTGTCGTAGCTGCAATCGCTGCCGGAGACATCGCCATATACAGCGGCTATGCACCCTATTCCCGAACGTTTTTAGGCCGGATAGTGCCTGAACATCACCGGCCACCACCACCAACACACTCCTTGTTGCATGGATCATCGATCCTGATTGGCGGCGATACCAGCCACGCCGCCATCAGCATTTTCCGGCAATGGACAATGGTCGCCCCACCAGCCCATTTGCCCGTGTCGAGTCCGTCTGCCATTTTTGCTCCGCTTGGCTGAGTCGCGTTTGCTTGATCAAGTATTGTTTACCCGTCATGTTCGTGGTCATGCTCGAGTCCGTGCCATGTCTAGCAACCTTGCAAGTATTGTTTATTGACTAGGCTGAGTCGACTCAGCTTGACTCGATCGACTCGCACGGGTTGATTCGGTTTGCCATTTCAGCTTGATTTCAATCGTTTTTTGACCGTTTTTGGTAATTCAAAAACCCTTACATTAGTTTATATACATATTCACATTATTTAGCATAATTTGATGTTATAAGTTTTTTTATTTATTTATCTATTATTTATTTATTCATTATTATTTATTTATTTTTATTTATATGTTTATTGTATATGATGTATGTTTAAGTGATTATTTGTTATTATTAATATTATATTTACTTATTAATGTTAGTCTTTTATGTTTACTAAATTACATATATTTATTTATTTATTTATTTACTTCTTCGTTGCGTGTATATTATTATTTAATTGTATTTAATTATATATTCTGTAATGATGTCTAGGATATTATTATTATTCATGATTAATTAAAATTAAATATTTATTTATTTATAAAATGATTATGTATTTATTTATTTATTTGTTTATATGCTTATTAACACGTGTATATATAATATTTACTCGTGTTTAGCCATTTACGTATATAGTATATGATATCATTATTCTATGATTAGAGTATTGATTGTTTTTATATATTTATTATCTATCTATTTATTCATGATTGTATGTATTTATTAATTTATTATTTGTTATTAGTTATTTTCTTTATTATGTCTCAATTCACGTGTTGTGTGTTTAGTGGTATGTCATGTGTAAAATATTAACATCTCTATATGATGCATTATTAGGATGTATTGATGATGGAAGCACACACAATGAGCACGCATAATATAGAGATGCTAGTATTTTACTTAGTAATTGGCTCCGATGTAGGTTTCGGAGTCCGAGCTCACTGTAGATGTGCAGATATGCTTGGAGCTTGGACCAGAAGTCCGTAGGACTTTCCCTTTCTACTTGACTCCTTACGTGTCGATTTTAATCATGTTTTATATGTAGGACAACATCGGCGGCATTTTATTGCATCCCTCCAATGTCGGGCCATTTAGTTGTGTTTTCTACGCATATTTAATAAAACTACACGGATGAGATCCCTTGTGGTTTTCGAATTGAAGCTCTAGAAATGTATGATAGAAGCCTCTTCCTTAATCCTATTATATAAGTACGCGCATTTTTACGGATTTCACGAATAAGAGAATGAGTGGTGCATAGATATGTATAGACCGCACTAGTACTCCTTCAAACCCTAAGGTAGTGCGGTGTGTGAGGGTACTATGTAATACAATATATTTCTAGAATTTGTGGCACTAACTTAACTGTTCCTTTTGCTACCCAAGTATTGTGGTGGGTGATATGGAAGATGTGAGGGCATAAGTATTGTACGTATGAATATGAGTATGAGCCGTGTATGATTATGTTTGCTTACCACCCAGTGTGAGTCAATCTTGAACTTTCATAAGTTTTTGTGGGTAATGGAATACCCATTTGCCAGTTTGTATTAGCTATTTTTTGGACCAGTAACATTCGTTACTAAAGTTTTTCATATAATATATGTAGGTCTTGTAAATCCTGAATCGACTTCAGTGGAAAGACAGATAAATGCTACATACATTTGAGCTCAACGCAATTATTTACTTTCTTACCTTTATTTATGTTCGATGTGTTTTGATGTGTATTTAATGGTGTGTTCCATTCTCATGACACCAAAAAGGTTGTTTCGATCTATTTTATCAATCGATCCATACCGACCGACAACTTTAAACATGACTCGACTTGATCACAACATTTCTGATTCGGTTTTTAAATGAACCAAAATCGTCAGTTACAATAGGATTAGTATTAAATTATCGTTCAGTGTTTACAATCATTTATATTTATGTCACTAATAAAATATAAAGATAAGAGCCTTATGTAGTTGTATTTGTAAATTAAGTTATAGATTATTAGGATATAATAACACAATAATTGGAAGTGTTGAATTGTAATAACATGTTCAGAAGAAATAAAGTTTAAACCTTTACCGAGTTAAGTAATTTAAAATAATCTTACGAGTGATATTCTTTAAATTTTAATACAAGTGGATACGACCGTCTAAATATGCTTAAGATAATTAATTAGAGTTAGCAAAAAGTTAATAAGTTGTTATTAATAAATATCAATGCTATTATTAACGAAATAAGTAACCATTATTTCTTAATATAAATTAAAGTTTAACATTAATTAAAAGTCTAAATGGTAACATAAATTTCTAAGATGGTAATCTTAATATGATTTCTTTGGTTAAATAATTAATGCATCAAGGAAAATACTCTAATATTAGAAATTAAATACATGCTAGCAAGTTAATAATCATTTTATTGTTTGCTAAGAGTGAATTATAATTGAATAATTAATTTAAAAGATAAGGTATGACTTAATTGATTTTGTCACATGAATAATTAATTATCTCACTAGACTTGTTGTAAATATTGTAAATTTAAAGTTTAGTATTTTGTGTGTTGCATGTTTATTATGTTGAGTTTTAATCGTCATATAATAAAGTCATTTCACTGCATGCATTTTTGCTTGTATAAAATTATACCTATGTATAATATTATTGTTTTATTAAGATTAGGTTCGTGTGTCATAGTTGCCGGTGCCTTATTAGAATTCCAAGTCTGTATAATTACTTAAAATGTTATATATTTTTATTTGGCAGCCTTGGTTGGCATGGGCCCATATTGTCCACTATGCACCTAGCGCATTCGGGGTCAAAGAATTAACTCATTGTGATATGGGGCCGCATCTTTACAATTTTTGAAAGATTAAATACCTGCCCTCATGCCGTAAGGGGTGACAGGGCACAATGGCTCAACACAACTCATCATGCATTTGTAATACTGAAAGGGTGAGTTTATGACAAATATCTGTAACTACAGGCTGTGGGCTCCCGACATAATAAGAGTGCAACATAGGGTCATAATCACTAAAACACTTAATTAATGATGTTGTGGAGTATATTGATAACTTGTTTCTTGTAATTATATGACTTAGTATTTTTATCACTAACGCAGAATTGCCTCTATAGGTATGAACATGAAAGTATGGGTAGAGGTGAGATAGCTGGAGGACTCCATTATTAGACTATTAATTTTCTTATATGTTGTTATGCTTCTTAGTTGTTTGCATGGTAGTGGGATTTTGGTTCGTTTCATGAGCCTTAGATTATTCCAAGCATTGGTTATATTTATTTCATGGCATGACTTAGAATTAAAAGACAAACATGCAGATAATATACCATATGACACGTTGATTTAACATAACATAAAAGGATTAAATATCCGACTAACCACATAAAATAAAGGATCATAAAACTCCCCAAATAATAACTAAACACATACATGATTAGCTTGCTGACGAGCTCCAAGTCTCAGCTACGTGAACTACTTCTACTTTGGATGATCATTAACATGTACCATGTCTACATGATACATGATATTTATGAATTCACACGGCACATTAAAACCTTCAATAACATATTATTAATATCATACAATCATCATATAGGGATTAACTAATGATAAACACAACATACTATGATAAAAAACATCAAATCAATATAAAAAATAGGGTAGGGTATGAGTACTGCGCTGCAGGAATGAGTGCCATGGCGCTAGAGTCCGGATGGGATTTTTCCTAACATGAGTGCCGTGGTATTCAATACAAGGTAAGGAAGCATCGTGGTGATGAACTCTATGTTCAATTCTACGTTCGACGAGTGTCGTGGAGCTGATTGAGGCTGCGTTGAGTGTCGTGGTGTTGGGCATCGTGCTCCAAAATTTTCATACACAGCGTTGTGGCACTGGTTGCCGTGGCATTGAGCTATGTAATGCTAGTGTTAGGGTTTGCCAACCTGAATTTCTTTACCTTTTTGGTTTTCAATTAGATTTTTATCAAAACAAAAACAATATTTTCTTACTCTCCAAACAACAAATCAAGGGTTAAAGTAGGTTTTTAATTTAACATGATTCAACCAACTTTTTCGTAATTTTAGTTTAGAGAAAACATAATGAACAATAGTGAACAAGTTCTAAAATCGTTCTTTTCTCAACAATCTAGTTCTAAAATATAGTTAAATCATTAGAATTACATGAAAAACTTATTTATAGTGAATCTAAACATGAATTAACACTTTAAATATTGTTCTAACATGTTGTGCAAACATAGAATATGAAGACAAACATGTAGATAATATAAAACATCAAACAAAACATGAACCATGATCAAGATGCATGAATCTACACTATTAACTTATTTTAATTGAGATTACTATCTTCTTCTTTAGTGAAAAAGGCTATAATTCTATGCCAAACTTCTTCACACAATCCCCAACAAATAGAGAGAGAGAGAGAGGTGGCAAGAGGGAGAACATAAAGAGAGAGGGTGGCTAGAGAGAGAGACGCAAAGAGAGAGGCAGCTAGGGAAGATGTTATAAATTGCAAAAGATGTAATTCATCCCCCTTATCCTCCTTATATACCCTAGGTCTTCTACTCGCTTGAAAATCCTCCACCTAATCTCAGCGAACTAAACTACCTTTAAATCTCCTACACAAATGCCTATGTGGACAAACCTGTCCACATTTAATGACCGACTCTTACCCTATGGCAAAACTCGACCGTTGGACGATTAATAATGCTAGACTTCCACCTAGATCACCTAATCGTGAAAATATGTGTTTAACTAGATTATACTTGAAAACTAGTTAAGCTTACAATTAGGGATACAAAATTGATTCACATGTAACTGTGTCCAGCTTGTCCACTAAAGGTAAAAGTTTGTTTGACTAACTAATCCATAGGGATTTCACTTGATCGTTTGTCCATTTTCATGATTTAGCATTAGATAAAGATTTCACTTAGCCAAACTCAATATAATTAACACATAAAGAAAAAGTCTAAGTATCTTTCATCAGTCTAGCTAACTTATACTAAGAACAACAATTTATGTGGTGAAAAATAAAGAGTTCTCTATGACTATATTTTACTCAAGAGAAGGAAATAAAAGCTAAGTAATATTGGCAAAGAGGCTAGATATTACAGGTTAGCCTTCAACCAAATGTTCGATGACTGAAGTGGATGAGGAGATGATATGTGGAGACTTCAATCAAGGTTTTGGCAACTGAACGTGGCTTCAATAGGAGATAGAAGCTCGAGGAGTACTTTGGCTAGAGAGTTTGACGATTGAAGACCATCGAGTAATATAAGAGGAACGATCGGTTGGGAGAGGCATTGGAAGCCTATAAATAGAGTCAAGGAGGGTGTTTGGACATCTCTTGAACCTATTGTTATTGAATGAACTTGTAGACCCTCTTGGTGTAAATTGGGAAGCTCAAGCTTATGTTAGGAATGATATGACCTATTAGCTATTATTTCTAGGTGATTCATTGAGTACCAAGGAGAGATCTTGTTGTCTGAGGCCTACTTAAAGGTGCTTTGAGCTAATTGTGATATCCCTAGGTATAGGGATAGTGTGAATCTTTTTGCTTGGAGAAGAAGGTGGTTTGAGAAGGTGTAGTTTCAAGGTGGTTGGCTCCAAAGTTATTTGGAGTTTGTTGAGGTAGGATCCCTGACACTTGGTGCTTGAGAAGGAAGGCTTCTTAGGGGCTCCAAGGGGGTTTGGAGTGCAAGCTTCCTTGGCACTTGTGGGGCACTTATGGGGTGCTTGTGAGGAGGCCTAACTTGGTTGCTTGTAAGGTTACTAGTTGGTTGTTATAGTAAAGCTACGAAGACCTACCCAATCGAAGGACATGGTGGGCTAGAAGAGAGAACTCACTAGTTAGGAACCTCTTGAAAATTTTGTTTGTGTCCTCTCTTCCCATCTCTCCTCTTGTGTTTGTGTTTAATTTGACATTCACTTGTTTTAGCACACTTCACTTAGCCCTTTGTATTTGACTTGTTTGTTTAAGGGTGCTAAGTGAATCAAGCTCAAGACCACTCTCCTACTTGTACGGTTTGACAAGTTCGCCAACACAAGTAGTATTGTGAAATTGTTCATGTGCTCCCTCACACATCACAATTTATTGGGTTCATTTTGTTATTTATTTATGTTGTCTATTTGCCTTGCCTACTTATTGCTTATTTTGCTTATTGTGCTTACTTTGATTCTCTTTTAATTGAGCTTATTGGCTTATTAGTGTGCTTTAATTGCTTCGACATCTTTTGTCCATTCTTGTGATAAAAAAGAGGACTAGGTATTATGAGGATCTAACTTGCTTGATTTGTGATTTTTAGGTAGCTCTTTCCCACAAGCCCCTTCTTAGCAAGTGTGTCTATAATAACCCTAGGATTGGGTAAAACATGATCTAAGTTTATTTGAGTTTATTTAATTTGAGAACCACTTTTATAATTTTAAATGAGGTATTAGCAAATGACAAACTTTAATTGACTATTAAAATACGACCCAAGATTCTTAGTTAAATCCGTAATTGAGTCTTTAAGTTACACATATATAAATATATATAGTCCTATTGGTGCAGTTTATAATATAAAATATTTAATTTAGTTCTTAATTTTTAATTAAGTCTTTAATTTACAAGTCTATATAATAATAATAATAATAATAATAATAATAATAACCAGTAGTTAATTTTCATTTTTCATGAATTTAAACTTTGGCATATTTATTTCTTGAGACAATAATAAATTTTTACTTAGTATTTTCAACCATGTAAAATTTTTTCTTTGTACTTGAAACATGATATGATATGTGGTACATTTAATTATATGGAGATAAGTTGATTTACTTTGTATGGGAAATTAAAATTAATGAAAACACTTATTTCAACCATGAAAGTTGTTTAAGTAAAGCTAATGTTGGAATAAATGGAGAGCCAATTAGCAGGAAAAAGGTTTAGGTTGAAACCTTGACTAAGGGGTTGGATCAAAACCAAAATTGGGGTTAAACTAAGTTAGCATGCGTGGTTAGAGCTAAGTTATAAATTTCTAAGAAGTTGGAGGGGTAATTAAGGAAAGTGAGAAATATTAGAAAGTATATAAGGGCATGAGAAAGCACCACTTTTTGGCTCAAACCGTAGGTGACATCCTCTCTCTCTCCTCTCTCTGACATCCATCTCGCTACTATCTCTCATCGTTCTCCCTCTCTGTCCTAAGTTTTGCTTCGTGGAGATTGCAGTGGGGAGTGTTCTAGGCATGGTTTGTTCAAATATCAAGTAAGCAATTCAATTAAAACAAGTTATTTCATTAGATTCATGCATTGTCAACATTATTTAGTGTTGTTCATGATTGTTTGTGATTGTAATGGATGTATTCATGATTTAATATGTTTTATTTCAGTAAATTATAAATGTCCCACATCTAATACCTAAGGGAAGATCTTGTTCATAAACGGGAACAAAATATATTTTTTCAACTTAGTTAAACATTTTTGAAAAGATAATTTAGGCCCATTATGTTACACTTTGGGTTGGGCCTTACAGATGGTATCAAAGCCGCATGAATCCTTGTTAGATGGTGGGCTAGATTATGGATATTGATTAAGTTGCCTGTCATGGGCTAAAGAAGGTTATGGGCTGGGGTTAACAATGGGCATAGTGTAGAATTTCGAAGATGAAAATTCCTAAGCAGGTGAATAGTAAGATCCCACAACTTAAGATCCCACAACTTAGTCTCACATTTAATACCACCTGACGTAATATCTTTCTTATAAGTAAGAATTAGGAATGAAATATAAATCTTCAACTTGGTTAACCACTTTTAAAGAGATAACTTAGGCTTATTATGTTGTACTTTGAGCGATACAATTTTGTGATGACCCAACTCAAAGTGGAAACTAATGGGCTAAATTACCTCTTCAAAAGTAGTTAACCAATTAAAAATCTATAATTCATTTATACTTATAAATAAGATCTTACCTCAATAGGTATTAGATGTTGGACTAAATTGACGGATCTCACAATCCACTTATCTTAGGAAATTTCATTCTCAAAATTCCTACACTTAACCCGTCGATAGCCCCAACCCATGACCTTCTTTGGCCCATTAATAGTAGCCTAGTCAACGTCCCGAGTCTAGCCCACCATCTAACATAGAATTAGGAGACTCTAATACTATTTGTAACAACTCATACATGATCATGTAAGATCAATAGCCAATATGGCTACAAAGCTAAAAACGACGAGCATGGATATGAGTGAGTTTTTCCTTGTCAAATTCATCATTAATTCCCATCTTTTTGGGTTTGGCCGGTTCCAGGTGAACTATAACACCATGAAAGAAAAATGGAACCTTCAAGAAATAAAGTTCATGTTAATTCAAGAAAAATATATGATAGACCAGAATGAAAGAGCCATTTCCAACAAGAAAAGAAGGAGAAACACTCTATTAATGTCAAAAGAAGGAAAAATCTACAAAGAAATCAAATGCTTCTTCTATAAGGAAAGTAGTCCCCTCAAAATTGATTGTCTAAAAAGGACAGTTTGGTTCAAAAAGAAAGGTACCTACATTATTTTAGTATGTTTTGAATCAAACTTAATTGAGGTGCCCAATAATACTTGGTGGTTCGATTCTAATGTTAGTACTTATGTTTCTAATATTACACATGGATTCCTTTCGATCCAAACCATAAATAAAAATGAACAGTTTCCGTGTATGAAAAACATAATGAAGCACAAATTGAGGGAATTGGGATGTAAAGATTTTCAATTTGGTTAACCACTTTTCAAGAGATGACTCAGCCCATTACGTTGTACTTTGGGTTGGGTCGTTACAGATAGTATCAAAATAACTTGGTTCTGTGTTAGATGATGGGTTGGGATATAAACGTTGGCTAGGCTGCCGATTATAGGCTAAGAAAGGAAGAGAGCCGGGGCTAGTGATGGGCTAAGTGTAAGAATTTCGAGAACTAACTTTCCTAAGATGGGTAGATTGTAAGATCCGTGAATTTAGTTCTATGTCTAATACTTACTGGGGTAAGATCTTGTTAAGTGAGAATGGATTATAGATTTTTAACTTGGTTAACCACTTTTGAATAGATCACTTAAATTGATTAGTTTGTACTTTGGGTCCAGTCGTTATAGATGACAACTTGAGATTTGGACCTCCAAATTGAAAATCCTTTTGAGGAATGTTAATTAAGGTGTTAGAAAGCTATGGTAAAATTTCATGAATATTGGACATCCTTTAGGCCTTCCACGAATGTTGGAAAAAATGCTAGAGTGCTTGAACAACCTCAAAAGAGCACTCAGATGTTTGGCTATTTTATTTTGAAGTAACGGAAAGCCTAGACGCCATGAAATAGAGTTCCTGATCACCCAATCCTCGCAGATGCTTTTTATTTTATATATTCAAAGGTTGTTTAATGATGATTAATATATTAATTAAGGTTGTTTAAAATTGTTAATGATGTAAAAGTGTGTTTATGTGTGATGGTAAAAAAATTATCATGCTTGGATGATGGATAATTATTCATGACATGTCATACATACACATACATGTAGACTAGTTCAGGTAGTGATGTATGATATTGTTTCATTACTCAGGCTAGGAGGAAGTGTTGTTGAGACATTTTGGAGTTCAGATTGGCAACTATTTAGGTCTGTTTAAACACTATTTGGGAAGCTGTGAGATTCCTCGGATGTTTTTGATATGTTGAACTGATTTATTGAATCATGATTTAATGCTTTGGCATGGGAAAGAAACTTCATCAGGTTAAGTGAGATAGTTGGTGAAGTGGAAACTAAAACATGTAGGTTTTCGTATGTTTGCATAAATTGTTAAGTCCGAACAATGGCGGGACCTAGGATTAACATCAACAAATTGGGAGTAGTTAAACCGACGGGAACTTTGGACATGCTTCCTAAGCCAATGCTGGAGTTGGAAGGTTGCTATACACGCAACTCTTATGGTCATATTGTAGGAAAATAAATGGCAGGTAGTGTGGTTGGCCAACCAGACACATCCCAAGAGTTTTGATGCATATTCGAATAATTACTCACAAGGAAGAGTGGATGATACATCTGAAATGTAACTTGATGAGTTAAGGCTTTTCTATGCTTATTTATGAAAAGGTTGAGGGTGTGGATGAACTCATATCCGAAAATCAGTCTATAATGAATTAAGTGATTTAACTTAGATGGTTGAGGATATATCAAAATTTTTGTCCAAAAATTGACTTGTTGATGTAAGTAGATGATTGGCACTAAGGGCTAAAGATGTGAGAGAATTCATGTCCAGAAGTCACTCTAATTACATGAAATAAGGATATGTTAATAATAAATTTTTTAATGTATTTCTTTATATTTATGTTAATTATCCATTGTTGATGTTTAATATATTGTTTTTGTCAAGATTTACTTGTGATTAACAACTATTTTATTATTATTGTTACTATATATGTAAGTAGTTAACTCAACCCCAACTTTGGTACTAAGCAAACAATTTATATTGCTCGTAAATAGTGGAGATTCAAGCTCAGCACTTAGTATTTTATTTATTTTTATTTGCATTATTAGTTGAACTTACCACAAATAGTGCACTTTCTTTTACTGATTTGATACATGTAACTTGGATATATTATTTATAATCATGGACTTATTATTAGTATATATTATGGATATTGACAACGATTGATGCTTATATTTTAAATATTGTGTTGCACTCATGATACACTTTTGTTGTTTTTATTTATTTATTATTTAAGTAAGGGTCCGACCTTTGGATTATTATTAATATGAAATGGGGTACAATAGACATGTATCTACCTTCTCTTTGAAAGAAGTGGAACTTTTTATCCCTCCTTAATCGTAGCTTTTAAACCAAGAGGTATTGTGTATTAAAAAATTAAAAGAATTGAAACAATTAAATTATGGCCACATCAATATAGTCCATTAAGTAATTCAAATTCTACTTGTAAATGTTACACAGGAAAAAATCAATGTAAAGAAAATGGAGAAAATATGACCCAAATGGCTGGAGCGTAGAAAGAAGAGAGACGCCGTGAAAATGGCGTTCAATTACCCCATTGTCCAAGCTGAAGAAGCGCTGGTCACCTTTACCTCTTCCTTCAAAAATTGCTTCACTATCATCATACGTGAAGTATACAGAATTCGGCTTATTCCGTGTCATTTCTTGGAAGAAAAAGACATGGATTAACTCCGACCTCCAAGTAAGGCAGAATCACCCAAATCCATCATATT
>JAURVB010010383.1:0-57105 GCA_033002965.1 Piper betle | reverse complement strand
ATTCTCCACCTTTCTCCTTGAAAGATGTTCTTGTCCTTAACTGATCTGGTGGATGCTGATTGATTTCAAATTTCTTAACTACTTAGATACGATAATTGTTTCCCTTCATGGATGTCGAAGCTTTGGTTGATGTACAAAATATGCTAATTATTAAACCAATTCTTATTCTGACTTGCAGAGTTGCTAAATAGAGGAGAAAGCAATCTTCATTTAATGGGTTTGTACACACCAAGGGGAAGTGGATTAAAGGAACAAACGCCGCAGCCTATTCACAAAATTGAACCAGTGGTACTGGAATCAATCAGCGTCAAGCGAGGAGATGCAAGAACTCCCAAAAGACCCCTTAGCTTCAAAACATCTGAACAAGACAGCATGGAAGCACCAATCGGGTCCGGAAAAAGATGTTAAAGGAGTGCATAAGCTTCAAGAACTGGGAGCCTAAACTGGGCAATGAAATACCCATCATTTCTCCAAGGCCCAAATGTGAACTAGATGCTGCAGCAGTTAAGCTACAGAAATTCTACAAGAGTTACAGGACAAGGAGAAACCTTGCTGATTGTGCAGTTGTGGTTGAGGAGTTATGGTTGGTATCTTCATCAATATCTGTCACTGCACTTTTCATTCTGGTATTAGCATCTAAAGGGTCAACCTTGTTGACGATATAGTTGAACCTCATCTTACTATGTAGGTGGAAGGCATTGGATTTTGCAGCTCTTAATAGAAGCTCTGTTTCATTTTTCAACATTGAAAAGCCAGAGACTGCTATTTCCCGTTGGGCCAGAGCAAGAACTAGAGTTGCAAAGGTATGTCCACAATCCACCCACCATCAAATACCTTCTCTATCATAAGGATTGAATCTCAAATATTATCATTATTTACAGATTATTTCCAGCCAAAAACTTATTAACTGTTAAATCTGTTTTTTTGCATCTCATCAGGTTGGAAAAGGCCTGTCAAAAGATGAGAAGGCTCAAAAGCTAGCCTTACAGCATTGGCTGGAAGCGGTATGCTGCTTTGATTTTTGTAGTTTTGTAGTTAAGGATTGCCTTTGATGTTTTGATCTAATAGCTTGGGGGTTTGTGTTATTGCTACTCAGATTGACCCAAGGCATCGTTACGGACACAACCTTCATTTGTATTATGATGTGTGGTTTGATAGTGAAAGCACCCAGCCATTTTTCTATTGGTAAATTACCCATTTCCTCTTGTATAATTTTATGTTGATCAGAATTACAGTACATAGCTTCAAAGCTGATGGGTTATTCCATCTGTTTATTGGAAAACAAAAGGTTGGATGTGGGAGATGGAAAAGAGTTGAATCTAGACAGGTGTTACAGGAGCAGGCTTCAACACCAATGCATCCAATATCTCGGTCCAGTAAGTCATTCTACCACTTAATTTCTTGCCTTCTTTACCTAAATATTTTGCTCATCTTTGAAACAAAACTCACCTGTTCCAACATTTACATCTTTCAGAAAGAGAGGGAAGCCTATGAAGTCATTGTTGAGGATGGGAAACTTGTTTACAAACAAAGCCAGAAGCCAGTGAACACTGTGGAAGGGTCCAAGTGGATATTTGTTCTCAGCACATCCAGAGAACTCTATGTGGGACAGGTGGTTGGCTCATGGACATCTTTCATTACCCTGTTGGTTTAAGAGGCATAATGAAATTAACTATAAGCTTTTTCCCTGTAACTCATGTTTCAGAAGAAAAAGGGTACATTCCAACACTCAAGTTTTCTATCTGGGGGAGCTACAACAGCTGCTGGGAGACTTGTATCAGAGTGGGGGAGCTCAAGGTACAGATTTAATAGCATCAAAACCACCTTTGTACACATGGTTGTCCCTCTCTGAACGCTTTTCGTCTTAAAAACTATTCTTTATTTCTGTCAATGCACAGGCTATATGGCCTTACAGTGGTCACTACCTCCCAACAGAAGAGAATTTCAAGGAGTTCATTATTTTCCTTGAAGAGCACAATGTGGACCTTAGCAATGTCAAGGTAATATTATTGGCATTCAGATGAATTGAGATCATGTTTTGTAAACCTGAAAAAAAAAAATACCATACACATCTAACACATGCTAATCTGATTACAGAGATGTGCAACAGATGATGACTATGTTAGTAGTGGTCAGGGAGGGCAGGTTCCAAACAATGTGGAAGAAGAATTCACTTCCACAACCGATATCGTGGAATCCACAGACAAACCTCAAGAAGAGGACATTGTTCATGGTGGTGAAGAAGAAAATGAACCAAGATTCCAATTTGGAAAACCCTTGCCTTGCAAATGGAGCACGGGCGCCGGGGCCCGCATCGGATGTGTTAGGGACTACCCCACAGAGCTCCAGTTCCGGGCCCTCGAGACAGTTAACCTCTCGCCACGTGTCAACACCGGTGCTGTCACGCCGATCCCTCACCGCGGCCTAGCCCCAAGGTCAGGCTCTCTCCAAGGCTGGCCTACATGGGGCTTCCCAGCCCCAGTGTGTTCCTCAGCCCTAGGGTTGTAACTCTTCAACGGGCCAAGTAATTTTTGTAGGCCTTCTAACTACCATTCTTTTGTTTGTTGGATCTATTTGACATCTGAAGCTAGCAGAATTGACCATTAGCATTCTTTATTATAGAAGTTTGATCATGTAGGTTACATTAGTTAAGCTCAAATAACAATTGTAGATGGTTCAATTTACAGTACCCTGATGCTATTGTAATATTCATGTACGAAAGCAACAATAACTCATTTCACATTTACATACCCTGATGCTATTGTAATATTCATGTACGAAAATAACAATAACTCATTTCACATCACATTCTTGATTTACAGATTACTAGGCTTATGCCGCCTTTACTTCGCGAGTGACAAACATAACTCTCTTTGGGCAATAAATCATACGGCGACAATTGTGAATCAAAATTCAATCAAACCAAGACCTATGTTGCATTAAGTATAGTTGCGACTCGGTAAAGGAAGTAAGTACAAGGCTGGTAATTACCATGCACGTATGTGCCATGTGGGCAATGTAATACCAAGTTAAATATTGTTGTCAATGGCAAATCAACGCTCATCTCCACATCCTCCTCAACCAATGTCCTTTTGGCATTTGTTGAGAGGGAAGAAGGCCACAAGGTCTATCTATTTGTCAACATTGTCCACGCCAAACATGTTGATCAATACATAAATGAATAGAAAAATTAGAATCACCTGTGACAGCCGATTCTCCCGGATTATACAGATGGTTAAATGATGAGGGTAATTTTATTCAAATACAAAAAATTTAATTATATAATTTAAATGGATGACTAGATTTGGATGTTGCTAATATTACTATATCAAATGTTGCTTATACTAAATAATCTCATGAATTAACACGTTATGCAGTATAATTAGTTTAACCAAGCTATAAGATATTTATTGTAAAATTAATCAGGAGGTTCTTATACTTAAGCACTTATTACAAGTCTCTATATTTGTGAACATTGAAATATTTTTCTTATCTTTTTGTGTATGTATGTACTTGCATCATTTGCAAAAGTAATATAAGAACTAATTTAATTAATTTCTCTAATATTGATTTTAAGGGATTAAATTGAAAAAAATTGTAAAATTTGATTGCTAACCTTTAAGCCAAGGCAAAGTGACTTTTAAAAGACTTCGAATCAAGCACTTAGATATTTGTAAAATATATTAATCCCTATATAATAATTAATAACAGAGAAACTAAAAATTGCTCGTACTAAAAGGAAAATATTTTAGTCATTATATTACCATAATTTTTAAAAATAAATAAATTATGATAATATATCTTCTTATTTAATTAATTAATATCTATTTATTTATTTATAAAATAAAAATAAAATCAATTATAATTTATTTCTATTATTCAATATCATAAACTTTCAACCAATCAACCTACTAAAATAGTTTCTCTTTCCCCACCTCATCACCTTCGGCGTCTCCTCCAACCCTTATTCTTCATCCGGTGTTGAAGATCACATAAGCAGAAGGCCCGATACCATCTCCGGCGCAGGTGGTATGTAGTGTCTTCCTTCTCATCTGTCTTTTTGCTCACACTTCACACAACTCTGCTTGAAAACTTCATGTTGCCTGGCAGTGCTGCAGAATCTGCTGTTGACATCAGGGCCAGAACTTTTTACTGGGAGAGGATTGAATATAAATTAGTCCATGGAAATGGAACAGATTGGCCCAGTCACAATGAGGACTAGTTTGCCAATGACATTAGATAAGTAGACTTTCACATTCTTCTTTGATTTTCTTTTTCTTTTTTCCCATTGTCTAGTCTAGAACCAGGTTTTATTGTTGTTTCCTGGGTTACAGGTGGTTTACATTTATTAGGCTTTGCTTTGACAGTTTAGCATCTGTTGCCTAGTACTCCAAACTTGTTTAATGTTTACTTGTGTTACTGTTGGGCTATTACCACGTCGTCTCTGTCAGTGTCTGCTGTATAACTTGATGGGAAAATATTTCCGAGTTAGTTTTGGATTAAGAGAGGCCTGTGACATTTGTTTCAAGACCCTTTTGGGCCCAATAGCAGAGCCATGATTGGCCTTGGTGTTTGCCTATGCTGATTGGCTTTCATGGGTTTCACGTGATGATTTGGAAGAGGGATTGTTAGATATTGAGCTCCTGGTATTCCTGGTGATGATGTGTTTTGGACATCAGGTTGTGGAAGAGGCTGGTCTATTGTGTATAAGTTAATAGGAAAACCTTATTCGTGAGCTAATTTTTGGATTCAGAGAAGCCTGTGATGCTTGTTTCAAGGCCCTTTTAGGCCCAACAATTACCTATACTCCCGCTTATTCTATGTTTCATCCTAAGTTAGCTTAGTCTATGAACTAATGAACTAATTAAAACTGGTCGTAGAATCTGTTGCCTATTTCCGTTATTGATATTGCTGTCATTGATTATCAAGCCAACATGTTTTCGATCATTAGATGCTACCTAAGGGTTTTCCAAAGTTCATCATCTTCTACCATATGCTGTCTAACATCAGCTTGTTTAAGGAAAAATATCCAAGGAAAAATATCATCAATAGCCACACCATATTCGTACAAAGCTTATTCATGTAATAAAGTTTATAGGACAATAGCAAGCATGGTCAGCTAAGCTACTCAAATAGTAGCTGATTATTAAACCTTTTGTCTCCATTTCCCCCAAGTTATTCATTACTGGACAAATATGCTCTCAGCTTTAGGTGGATTGGAAATGCCAGCAGCCCTGCCTTTACAAACAATGGTGTTGCTTATGGTTATGCTTGTAATTCAGAAATTTTGGTGGTTGACAAACCGAGATCCATGGTTAGGGTTGGAGGCCACCTAAAAAGTAAAACTTTTACTTTCCTTGTAAGTGGTTGTATTAGCCATGCAAGAAGAGATGATAATGTAGAGGTGGTTGCACAAACAAGAAGTAGATGGATATATGCTAATCTCTTTGATGAACTACTTGTGGAACAGTTATTTGTTAGGTAATATCCAACTTAGAGTGAAATTAAAGTAGCTCAATTTGTTGTGTTTGTTATAGTACTAAGAAGATGGCTATGCCTAGTTCTATGAGATGGCTACACGTGATAATTTCCAAATTTATGAACCTTTACCTTGTGACATTGAGATTGTTATAGTGATGGTTATCATCTTTTTCCTCATACCCTTGTTGAAATGCATGATTGGCTAGGTATATTGTTGGAGGCAACAAAACAAGAACAAACAGGCAAAAGAAAAATTCCCAACTCTTAAATCCTTCATTTACTCTTTTATATAGTTAAATAACTTTTTAGCTCAATTGAAAGTGTGATTGGGGGGTTATTTCCTAAGAGATGGTAGTTTGAGTCTACTAAGAGTTAATTCTATGAGAATGCAAAGGTTGTGGTATCTATCTATCCTCCCTTTACCATTGTTTTTTGCAATTTTGGACTTTTAATTCTTGTGTGATGAACTACCTATTTTTTGTCTTCATTTTTGGACTTTCGGTTGTAAGTGATGATGCTTTTCTTTCTTTTTTTCTATGACAACTTATTCAAATTTCTTCTTTTTGTTACATGAATTTTTTTAATGAACAAATCATTATAAGATCCACTATTATGTTCACGTACATTGGCTCTTAGTAGATTTGAATCACTATCGCTCAGGGGACAATTCTCAAATCATACTTCCAAATTGAGCTAGGGTCATTTGACAAAGTGATGAAGTAAATTTAAGATCGATGAGTGGAGCACTTATTTGCAGCTGAAGTCTTAGTGTGGGCTTTATTTATAATCATGGACACACATTGCTCTTGCTTCAGCTTGACAAATAGATGCTTTGCAAAATGCATAAGTTCATTCAATCACACACATTCTTTAAGCGGAAGAAGATTTCTACCTCTCTAAAAACTTTCAACTTTTTGTATTTTTACACAGCTTAATTGTATGCACCAGAGTCGATAACTCACTGGATGGCTAGTAATCATGGGTTGAAGATAATTTCACTTCAGTTAGTAGATAATCAATCAGAACACATCATCCTCAACATCTTTAATGGAGAAAATAATAATCTAATTATATTATTTGTAAGATTTTTGCTTGCCATATAGCTTAATGAATTTAATTACTTTCAGAAAATTACACTTTGCCTGAGCTATGAGCGTGCATTAATTGAATCTGCAAATATTTCTGAGCTTCCACATCAAGGTAACTCCTATTATTTCTTCTTTGTATGAAATCCTGATACAAAATAGCACCTTGTACATGGAAGATTAGTACATGTGGGAGATCTCTGAAAGGAACAGATTCTTGACTCTGTGCACAATCGCAGTAATCAAAAGAATAGAAAGTTACTAGTAAAAGCTACAGGGGTTTATCCTGTTGCATTTTGTGAAAATTATAATAAAGAAGAAAGTTCTTCATTAAAATGAGCAAGAATTTTTGCACGAAGGATATTCACACTATGGGCTAAGTTGAGTAGTATTAGTTAAGCATATGCAGAAAAGGTGCAGCAAAATTTTCATTTGTTGTTTGCAGTGGCCTGAGAATCCTGAATTAGTCTGGCATGAAATGCTTGAAGCCTGGGTTGCACCAGGAGTTGATCTTCGCTGAGAGGTTCTAGGGATTGCATTGATCAAGCTGGTTTCATTTATGGCGGATT
Source organism: Piper betle (assembly GCA_033002965.1). Classification (NCBI taxonomy): domain Eukaryota; kingdom Viridiplantae; phylum Streptophyta; class Magnoliopsida; order Piperales; family Piperaceae; genus Piper; species Piper betle. The sequence continues at coordinate 49,970 of JAURVB010010383.1, read as the reverse complement.
TTTCTTCCAGTCATGGCAGATGACCGTGTGGATGATTTTTGTGGCAGAGATTGCCTTCCCTCTGCTCTACCCTTGTGTTGGATGCTTGGTTGCTCTATCAAATTCCTAACACCAGAGATTGAAGACAGCTTCGCGTGAAGAGATGAATGACAAGGATCACTGGGTTTAGGAAAGCAGTTTTCTTACCTCTTAAACAAACAGGAGGACCTGAGAACAAGTAATTTTTTCTTCCGTGGGAATAGTGAAGTTCACAAAAATGAAGTTTGTAGAAGGGTGTGTGCCGGATTCTGTTAGAGCTTTACTTGTTCGTTCTAGTTATTTACTTGTTCATATGGCTTGGTATAATCTTATAAAGGTGTACCTATAATGCACCCTAGGTGTTGTATTTATTCATACACCTACACGTTTTTTCATTGTTCAAAGATATAGTCACTTATTATCTCTTTTAATTTGTGTTCTATCAACTAATGCAGATAACAAAATTGGGGTTAAAAAATTGATGGGTATGCTCTGGTCGTTGCTGAACGTACAAAGGACAATGGACAGGGCCAAGCTGACCCTCTATCCATCGGGTGGAACCTAGCCCAGTCTGGCCAATGAAAGTACCAAGGCAGGCCCGACTCCAAGCCTTTGCCCAGCCTGTTGGGAACACTAAATGAGGATTGGCACTACATGGAGAATAGGAGATTGGTTTTGTTTTATGTTTCGTATACGATGTATATGTTAGAATAGTCTCACATTTCTATTTGATATACGTTAGGTTGGTTCCTTCGTACTCACATTTCTATGTGATATACGTTAGGTTCCTTCGTAGATATGCGTTCCTGGGAAACGCAATCTGTATTTATTCAAGAATTCACACATCTTACAAAGAGATGCGTGTATGAAATAAAGATATGAGTTGTTTCCTAATGAATACTGAGGACTTATCCCAATCTCGTGTATTTGTATTTTTTCTGGACTAGAAGTTTAGGTGTCGGTCACAATTTTGTATACGTTCAGGTGAAGATGCATGGACTCGCCAAAAATGCTTTGTGTAGTGCCGGTCTCAAGTATGGATAAAGGAGAAGAGTTGATATGAGAGCTAATTGGTGTGGCATTTGTATGAAAATCCAAAATTTTATCTGATATACTTTCTAATTTTTGTTTATTATGATTCAAGGCATTGTTTGTCTCGAGCCTGGACGAAGGAGCGGCAAGCTATGTCAAAACTCTTTGGCATTTATAGTCGCATGGCTCATAGGATCCATGTCCCCCATACATTTTAATGTTAGGTAGAAGAAAATAATATTGTAATTCAAGGCTAAAACTAAAATTTAAATTGAAATGACGATTTACTTCCGTCCTAATAAAAGATTTTGTACCCACATTAATCTTTTTTGTCTGGTGATGAGGATATTAGTATGGTAATTATCAATAATTCCTCATTAGAGCAACTCTTTCCCTTGAAATCGGGTGGGAATTGGGATGATAATAGACTACTTGAGTTCGTTTACGAGATATGCATATAGTTTTTATAATGACGTGCACATGAATAATCTGACTGAAATCTATACATCTCAATCTTTATATTAAACAAATTAATTAAGTTACTTCCATATAAAAATATTAATAGATGAGTGTTTCTGATGGTACACTACTATAAATAAAAGATAAAAGTTGATTATTTATCAGTAAAATGTTTAGACATAAATAGTTTTCATATTTTATGTGCAAGGTCCTGTTTAGTATATAAATAATACATAAGAAATCTAATGAACCTGCACTAGACTGATCAGTCCACTTAGAATAAGACTTCTAATTAATTTAAGTAGGATCATATCAAACTAATTCAATAAAAATCTTAAAATTATATATGATTCCCAACATTTCATTAAGAAGTAAAAAATTTACTTTTAATTAATCGTGCAAGATTAAGGTTCTAATCATATAATAATAAGATAAAGATTCATGTTCTTATGTCATTACCGAGGGACTAACATATAATGTATTAGAGCCATAATTAGCCAATATATTTACAATACCTCCCAAAAATCTTATGTTTTGAAATCTGGACAAATTTAGTACGTTATCTTCAAAAATTCATAACTCCAATAATACAAACTCAAAATTCTTAAACTTTTAGGAAAGAAACTAAACTGTCTAAGGAATCCATCAAAACAAGAATCACATCAATGAGAGTTTTGTAATGAGAGTTTTGATTTTTACGAGTCAATGGATAAATCAGGAAATCTAAAACAAGATATTTTTTGTGGACAACCAATCTTGACCAAATTTATGGTGTACTGGAAATAATAAGATTTTATGATGTAGAGAAGATATTTATCTAAATGTAATATGATATAAAGAAATCTGTTCACAAAGGTTTGATCGGTCTGAATAAGAAAATAAGTTAATAAGTAAACAAACAAAAGAAAAATTTATTGTGAACAAGTTGGACATGATTACATCTGAATCAAGTCCATATCACTAACAAGATGTCCGTTAGAATAAAACAAGAATTAACACAAGGCTAAGCACTTAACATTATCTGGTAGGCTAATCTAAATAAAACCAAACTTTTTTAAAGTGGTCTTGTACTTATATTATACCTATGGTCAATTTCTTTCAATGACACAATCTATATTCATCTTACAGGAGGTGTTCTAAATCATGTGGAATTAATTAGAAGTGTTAGTTGCTTGGAAAGTGAAGTTAAATAAACAGGTAAAAGTTTTTTAATATTTTCTTCTACGTGGGTAAAAAATTGAATAATTAGATCTCAAGACGGGTAAGAGGTATATATAAGAACATTAGTAGGACAATCGTTTTCTTCCAAATCATAACACAAGTCCCTCTCTCCCCTTCCTTGGTTGCAACATCTTCTTCTCCTTCCTTCTCTTCCTTGGTTCTTTTGTGGAGAAAATTGCCTACAAACACTTTCTCCTTCAAGATTTGGCAAGTTATGATCAAGTTTGTGCCGGTTCTTCCAGAAAGGAGCATTAAGATTTAAGTTCTAGGAAAATTCAACAAGGTTAAATGTTAGTAATTGAAGCTTAGATCTTAATTTTTTAGAGTTCATGCATGTATATCATGAATCACCATGTTTTATTGATTGTTGAGTTGAGTTATATATAATTGCTCGCAAGTTCTTGTTTTTATGCGAGTTTCATGAAAAAATAGCATAGAATTGGCGTTAAAAAATAAAAACTCAATATATAATTGAATTTGATGTCATGTTTTGATATTTAGACAAATGGTTATCATAATAATTAAGCAAATCATAAGATAAAATAATAAATTAAGATTGTATGATTTGTTACATGTTTGAAAACAAGTTTGTAAATTGTATGTAGTTTACACACTTAAGAAAAATTATGAGAAAGTATGGTAAATCATAATGACTTAAAAACCTGTTATAATCTATGATTTAGTACTCTGAAAATTTAAAAACCCAAACTTTATTAAATTAAAATTGGATAAAAATTAAAGGAGATACGAGAAAAGAAGTTAGGGCATCACTTGAGTGCCACAACACTCAAATGTGGAGAATTTGAGTGTCACAACACTGGTAAAAAATAGAAATCATTTTGTGGCCGAGTGCCACAACACTCAACGCATTGACTCCAAGCACCAAGTATCTTTTTTTCTACGGACCTATCTTGAAATGATTATAAATTTTGCTCAAATTCAAGTAATTCTTTTTGCATTACGACTGTCATGATCTCTAGTTTCTACTTGCAAAATTTCAGATGTTTTGGATAAGTATCCCTGGAGATATGTATCTCTAAAGTCTAGTGTTTAATTTTATGTTATATTGATGTTATGCTTCAAGTTTGCAATGTTTGTAATTAGATAATTACTTTGTGATGCTTGTATGATATTGTATACATGTTGTATGAATTGTTTGCATGTTGCGTGAATTGTTTGCATGTCGTATGTGCATCATGTCCATATAATGTCATGTCATATTATGTATACATGGGTAAGCTAGCTCGGACATTAATATAGCCATATATGTTTATCCAGACTAGGAGTTGAGCAACCGTGTAACTAGGAACTCAGAGTTTCTCAGTGACTCAGGTCTGTTTAGTTGTATATAAGGAGTTTTATGATCCCTTATGTCAAATATTTAAATAAATTAGTTGAATCGTGACTTGACGTATGTATGTTGTTATGTTCACGTATTATGTTCGAGTAAATAAGATAATACTAAAACGTTAGGTTTTAGGTTTTATACACGTTAAGTCAAAGTAATGAGAAGGCCTAGCAATCACATAATGTTTTTCATGTGTTAAGTCAAAGTAATGGCAGGTTTAGGCTTAACAAATTCACGCTTTCACAAGTTAAATCAAAGTAATGATAGAGCCTACCCTTAACAATATGTTTTATGATTTCTTAAGTTCAAGTAAATGACCCAATCAGTGTACTAGGTTATTATTGCCAGTACATTACCCTTAAGCAAGGTCTGCTGAAAGTTCATGTTACTATTTTGATAGCATTAGTGATTATTAGTATTTCTTCATACATGTGGGCCAAGTTTATGGATTTTGACAGTGACCTGCCATCAAGAATTCTTGAGTGAAAATGCTAAACTCCAACTGGCTACAAAGGTGAGTCATAGGCTACAAAGGCGAGCCACCCGACTACAAAGGAGAGCCACATTGCAACAAAAGTTGTGTCATGAGTTTTAAGTAGGATGTTTTCTTTATTGTGTTTTTGTTTATTACTATCTTCGTCAACAAAGGTTTGGGTAATGAAGATAGTGTTTGTTAAGACTGAGGTCCACAAAGGTTGAGCCATAGGTAAAATTATAGCTCACAAAGGTGGACCATGATTAAATAGATTAAAGGTCACAAACGTTGCACCATGATTAATTATTAAGCCACCAAGGTTGAATATAAGTCAATGTCTTCCTAAGTTATGCAGGTTGAACTTAAGGAGAAGTTATTAAAATAGTTTAGGCTACAAAAGTTAAGGTGCTAATGATTATACTTTCATATTTATATTATGCTTTATCGTTAACCTATTAGGACTTACTAATAAATTACATGAGTAGTGTTAATTAGATAATCAATTTATTGATATTTGTTTATTGAGTAGACGTTATGTTCAATTAGATACATGTATATTAGGTTGTGATTGATGTTATGTTATGAATGTCATATTTATGTACGCTGGTAAGAGATCCTTAGGAGCGATAAGATGAAGAATTCTTAGTACTTAGGAGTTCATTTTTCTGTAATTTACATATTTTAATATAACAATTTTAGTAGACTTGTGCCTAGAAGTATTCAATGGTAACATATATAAATATGAATTTTATTTTTGGCTTTATGTGAAAGTAAGTATCTATCTGGCTCATTAGGTCTATTATACTATAATTATTACTATATTTTATGTATGTGCATTAGAGATGTCGCTAATGATGACCTTTAAATATTATTCATATTAAAAATTGAGGTCGTTATAATATTAGCACCAATTTATGTTCTTCCCATCTTTCCTGATTATTCATTCTTCTTTTTATCAATAAAAAATAAAAAAAATTCAAAATTCTAGCTTGAAAATCTCTTAACATAAGTGTATCACTACTTAACCAATTTCCTGACTTCAGGAAAGTAATGAACTTGGACTGAATTTCACATGTCTTGAAACCAAAATGCAATTCATGTTTTGGATGGGAAATTCAGTACTTGGGGGTCCAAAAAATATATTTGAGGTTCATGCTTGCAGGGTTAACATTACTTCTAAATCACCAAAGTTTCAATCAGTGCAATTGATATAAATGAACTCTTTATACATGGTTTTCCAATCAGAGTATCTTCCTGTGTTCTCAAGAAAACCATTGATTTATATTACAATCTCAGCCCCATCATTATCAATCCTCAATGAGAGAAAAGCTTGCAAAGCATTTATGGATTATTCAATAATGATAATAAAACGAGACAATTTATTGGAAAACCATCACCAGGCCTGCAAAACACTCAATCCCAATTGTGATTGTTTACCCAGAGCTGGAACCATCCCATGAGAAAAAAAACACCACATCTAGAAATACAAACCAATCTGCTTTTACAACTCTTCCAAGTTTTGTTAAAGTGCAACAAAGTATGCTTACAGAGTCATGTTACCATGATAAGCTCAAGAGGAAGATGAAGCTGGATAACAGAAAGATATTTGTAGTTATAGTTTCACCATCCAAGATTGTAATAAACCCAGAAAGGGTTGCTTCTCAATGGTGTCAGAAGTCAATGAAATAAATGTAGGATTGTATGGACAGCCTTGGCAGCTACGTTTCTGGGTGCAGAGTCTGATCTCACACTATCTCCAATCTTTCCATTTTGATGAACTTGAGCTAATGGAGGAAAAAGATCCCATTGTCATTTTCTGCTGCTTGCTTTGTTTGGCAGTACAGCTAGGAACCAGCTCTCCCTTTGATCAATCCCCCAGACTATAATTGAAGACCAATCTTTTTCAGTTCATTTCTAGAGCATTGTCTCCCATAATACATTCTTCCTGGACTCAATAAAATGCAGAACTCCGGAAGTTTTTAGCAACAATAGCATTTGAAAGAAAGGGTTAATATTCTGATAAAACATGACATTTACTATATCATCTCTTGGGGAAGCTGATGATATAATTATAATGCATGTTACACTAAAACTCTGAAATGATATAAACTCAACCACTCTGCCTTCTGAGAAACCCACCTTGCTAGCTAGTCCCTAGGTCTGAATGTTCATCCGCAAGAGTGGTGTCTGATTGTATCTTTGGAGTTTATCAGTTCTTCGTGGTGTTTCTGATCTTGGGTGAACTGTAATCTGGTAGTCACTAGCTCAAGTGGGTGACTCTGGGATTGGGTAGTTGTGTTTCTATAGGAATAAGAAAGAAGAAATGGGGCACCATTCTTGTTGCAGCAAGCAAAAGGTGAGAAGGGGGCTATGGTCACCAGAGGAAGATGAGAAGCTCATCAACTACATGACCACCTATGGCCATGGTTGCTGGAGCTCAGTGCCCAAGCTTGCAGGTAGCTAGATTGAGAAGTACCCACATAATATTTATGTTTCTGTGTATCCATGATGGTGCAGAAACTTCTACATATATATTTTTCATGATGGCAAAAGATACCAGTACTTGATATGTGTGTTTTAGATGTTGGTTTAAAAGGAATTACAGCTTATACTTTTTCCATCTACTGTGACAATGAAAGCATATAAATCTCAGAATAATGTCACTACTGTTTTCATGGTGCAGGACTGCAAAGATGTGGAAAGAGTTGCAGGCTAAGATGGATCAATTATTTGAGGCCAGATTTAAAAAGAGGCAGTTTCTCTCCCCAAGAAGAATCTCTCATCATTGAACTCCACAGAATGCTAGGAAATAGGTACCATTCAACTATATATAAGCTTCTCCATTTTGTCCATCAAGCTTTAATATGAATGATTAGCAGTTGCTTCTGATGTGGTATATATAGATGGGCTCAGATAGCCAAGCACCTGCCAGGAAGAACAGACAACGAGGTGAAGAACTTCTGGAACTCGAGCATCAAGAAAAAGCTCATCTTCTCCCACCCTGTTGCTCAAGATGATCATCTCAACATGTCTGATAAAACCCACTTCCATCTCATCAATCCATCTGCTCTTGGACATCTACTACCCCTATTTTCTGGCCCCAGCTCTGAACTGCTCAATACCTGCATGGATTCATGGCCAGCAACACAAGTAGCTATGCCACATGCTTCTGAACATAGAGACAGATGTAGTCAGTAACTTGTATCTGCCACAAGCTGCCTCAGATTCCACATGGTCTTCATCAGATCATGAACAAGCTGCTGTTCTTCGCCAAAACCAGCTAGGAGCTCATCAACTGGATGTCATAGACGGCAACTTCAATGTTGGTGATCAACACTTCTCCTCCATGCCACCATTTTCCACATTGGTTCAAGATCAGGGTGCCAGAGTTTCTAATTGTTTTCAATGTGGGTCTTACCCATTTGATGAAAACATGCCTGCAGCCATGAATACCTCTGGACAGTTTCACGGCTAATTCTTCTTTTCTACCAGGAGGGCATTTTGCCATGAACCAGAGCTTGTCCCAGCACTGGGACCAATCTCTGTAGGCATGGTTGGATTATGCTATGGTGTTGCAAATGTTTGTTCTTAATTGAATTGTAGTATAGCAGCAGCTCAATAAATCAGCTAGTAAATGTGGATTAAATAAATCTCTATATACGTATATACATACATACATATACACATACATATATATATATGGTGATATCGAATCATCGATGGCATGTACTGTTACCATGGATGATTTGTGAAGTGTACGTACATGTTGTAAATGCTTCATCAGTATTGTCATGTTCAGACCTGAGAGACAGGTTTTCCAGCTGATTAAGCCATTAATGCATTACATTATAGTTGTATTTGTGTATTGAGAGTATGAAACAGGAAGTAATACTTACATGTAGTAACATGTTACAATTTGTATTAATTATTTGTTACGCAATCTCCCATCCACTAATATGAACATATACCTATTCCACGCATCCCTTCATATATATGAATATGAATTATAAATCTTCCACATCTCATCCAAATCCTATGAACTAATTAAGCCATCACACCAAGTGTTTTACATGTACATTATATGTATATACATATAATGAAAAACCAATACTCATAGCTTGCCTCCCTATATTTATTTAACAGGCCAATAGCTTTGCAACTCCATTGGTAAATATCATGATTTCTTGATAAGTATGAAAAGGCTGGATATATGTATTTAACAAACATCACATGAGACCTATTATAGATTAGAACATGTGTGTTATATTTTCGTCGGTCTAAACTAGGCCTCAGATATTGGTTAGATTCTTGTCGTCTAAATATATAGGCCAGTACACTCACTCATGCAATCGTTAGTTATGATTAATTGTAGAAAAAAAATGATAATGATGCTCTTTAACTTATATCTTGCATTTAAAGCTATCCAAGGGGAGTTGCATCAAAGGCTAAGTTGACAGATATGTGGATCTTACATGGGGTTAGTAGAAGAAGATAACCGTATGTCTTATGCAATATTCGTTAAAGATGAGGGTTTGTACCAGAAATAAAGGAGCGTACCAACCACCGTTTTAAACACTGTACTAACTAGTTATCAGTTATCACACCTGATTTATATATTGCACCGGATATATTTGGTTCAATTGAGTAAAATCAAGCTCAACTGAATTTTAAAATTATAAATAACATATTTTATTAAACATTAAAAAAAACATTTTATCATTAACATTAATTAAACACCAATTAAAGAACTTTGATTTTCAATAAAAAATTGGATTTATGAAAATTTTATATTGAAAAATGGGGTATGAAATAAAATGGGTCAAGAGTCTAAACCATACGGAATTTAAAGGGGATGTGCGTTATAGCGGATAATTAGATTGGTTGGGACGATATTTAAAGGTGTAATATTGACTATTTCAGGTAGTTAAAGCAAGAAGATAAGTACTCCACAAGCTTCGAAAGCATTTAAAAAACAAAAAAAACACTAAGAAGAACCGAAGTGGTAAATTGAACTATTTAAAAGATTTTCAGGCCTTTCAAATTCGTTTCAACTGTGAAACATTGAATTCAATAATTTTAAAAGCCAAAATATTACTAAATATTTAAAAGAATTTACTTCAGCTAGATCAATTTATCCATGGAGAACTGAACCGATAAACCAAAACTGCCTACTTAAAAGATTTTTTGATGTTTTACACAGATTTCCATTAATTGGTAGATCATTTCAGCCAAATTCTCCAAGGGTCATTTAATGGACACATGAAAAATGTAAAATCTAAGAAAATTTTAAATGACTAAATATATACCAAAAGTAGTATACAGTTGTAACATATTTAATATAGAGAGAGGGGTGAGGTGAGCTTTGATCTAGGTCGTCCGATTACAAGGACGGCCCATATCTATTTTCTTTTAAAGACCGTGCTAGCCCCAGCCAGATCTAGCCATCGCCAACCACATCCGATCACGGGTGGCCTTGTCTGGCCGCCACCAGCCACATCCGGCCACGGGAGGCCTTGTCTGGGCCCCCACCGGCCAAATCCGGCCATGCCGCTGGGTGGCCGAACATGGCCGGTAGAAGCCAGATTGGGCCGCGCGGCCAAAAATGATGATGTCTAGCCTCTGGCCACCGTTGGTTGACCTAGCCATCCACTAGCCAACTCTGGCTGGGGCGGCCGCAACCAAATCTGGTCGTGCCACCACATAAGGTAGCGTGGCCAACTCATGGCTAATGCAGCCGCACGGCTGGCCATCCCGCCACATAAGGCAGCGCGGCCAACTTACAAGCACATCGTTGCGGGCATCTGCCTATATATATATATATATATATATATATATATATATATATATATATATATATACTGTAACCATACCGGCTCCAGTGAAGGCTATATATACTTTGCCAACAGGATCCCCATGTTCCGATCAGTGTTCGCAGCAAAGGTGGCGGCGGCGAGGTTGGAGATGAGGGAGGTGGCGAGGAAGGTGGAGCTCGGCTATGAGCCGGTGGCATACCTATACATCGGGAGGGTAAGGCGGCTACCGGAGTCAGTGCATACCTGTGTGGATGAGGAGTGCCCCCCATGAGGCAATTGTTAGAACTTTATAACTTAAACTTATTAGTCTATCATATCATCAAGTAAATAAAGTTGTATAGGGGAAGCATACCTGAATCCATAAAAGAAAATTGACTTTTTACCTCTTTAGGTTTTGATCTTCCAAATTTAATAATAGTTTTTAAAAACCAAAGTTACTAGACAATGAAATATCAGAACAAAAACTGTTTATGAATTCAGGGACTATAACTTACTTATTTATAGTCTTAGTTTCATAATTTTAATTTCACCCATTATAAAAGAGAAATTAAGAAAATGGTATCCACACATTGAATTCCACACCTTTATTAATGGTATTCACATTAAATTCAATACCTCTATTTATGGCCCATAAATACTTAACTTTAATAAATCAATTAAATTTTGGTCAACCTTAAATAACCGTATATGATACAATTTCATATTCATGTATATATTTATATCCAACATCTACTAATCTCTCACTTAGACTATATATATATACACAAAGATAATTGTATATAACCTTATAAGCTCTAAAATAACGTATGTTATTATTCTAAAATAATAATCTCGTCCATTAATTAATATTAATATAAGATCAAGACAATTTTTGTAACATTTATTATAACTAAACCCATCTAAGGTCACATATATCAACATAATTAAATAATATAGATCAAGTGTAGATGTGTAGCAGGAAAATTACATGTAATTTGATCTGAACTTGCCTATTTTCAACTAGTCTAACCTTATGAAATCACCAAAATAGAGTGAAAGAGTGAAATATAAACCAAATACCACAACAAAATAAACTCCCACTAAAGTAGGATATCATTAAATAATACAATACCCATATGAGTAACATGCTCATGAAAGACCTTACGCGGTAAACTTTTAGTAAGTGGATCCGCAACCATGAAGTTTGTCCCATCTATAGAGACTTTACCGAAACTTTATCACTTTAAACTCTTTCTTTCACAACAAGGAACTTGATCTCTATTAGCTCCTCTTGTTATTTAAATATGATACTGCAGACTGATTGTCACAAAATAACTTAAGTGGTCTTTTAATATTATCAACAATACGCAGCCTTGTGACAAAATTCCGCAACTATATTCCCTGACTGGATGCCTCATAGCAAGCTACAAATTCAATTGCCATGGTGGAAGAAGTTATGAGTGTCTGCTTAGCACTCTTCTAAGAAATATCTCCTCTGGCAAGTAGGTAGACATTACCAGAAGTGGATCTACAACTATATTGACATCCAACAAAATCAGAATTAGAATACCCAGTGATCTCAAGTTAACCTAACTTCCGATATGTAAGCATGTAATGTTTGTTCTCTGAAGATACCTTATGACTTTATTGGTTGTTTTTCAATGATCCAATCTCAGATTACTTAAATATCTGCCCAACATTTCAACAATATACGCAATATCTGGACATGTACATACTTGACCATACATAAGATTTCCCACAGCTGAAGTATAGGGAATCTTTTATCATTTCCTTTTCTTCTGTATCATTTTTAGGCCATTGATTAAGACTGAATTTGTCTCCTTTAGAAACAGGGGTATCTCCTAATTTACAACCTTGCATGCCAAATCTCTTGAGCACTTTTTCTATATATGTCTTTTGTGATAATCTGAGTATCCATCGAAAGTGATCCCGATGTATTTGAATTCTTAATACAAAAGATGCATTTCCAAAATCTTTCATTTCAAATTTCTTTGATAAAAATCTCTTGGTGTCATGCAAGAAACCTATATAATTATTGGCAAGCAATATATCATCAACATATAAAACCAGAAAAATATACTTACTCCCACTAAACTTATGGTATATAAAATCATCAATCACATTCATCTCAAAACCGAACGAGAGAATAACTTGATGAAATTTGTGATACCATTGACGAAAGCTTGCTTAAGTCTATAGATGAATTTCTTTAATTTGCAAACCATATTCTTTAAATTTCTTGATACAATGTTTTCTGGTTGCATCATATAAATTATTTCATCAATGTCACCATTTAAAAACGCAGTCTTTACATCCATCTAATATAACTCAAGATCAAAATGTGTCACTAATGCCATAATTATTCTGAATGAGTCTTTAATGAAACTGGAGTGAAAGTCTCATTATAATTGATGCCTTCCTTTTAAGTAAAGCTCATCGCAACAAGGCAGACCTTATATCTTTCTACATTACCTTTCAAATCCTTTTGGTTTTAAATAGTCATTTACAACCAATAGGTTTTGCACCTTCAGACATTGGAACAAGATCCCAAATGTCATTGTCTTTCATGGACTTCATCTCTTCATTCATGACATCAATCCACTTTTGAGAATAAGAACTCTTCATTTTTTGATGAAAGTTGATTGGATCATCTTTCATAATTTCAATGTTATCCTCATGTTCTTGGAGAAAGATGATATAATCATCTGAAATTGCATTTCTTATTTGTCTTGTGGATCTCCTCAATGGCATTTACTCTCGAGGCTGTTGATTTTCCTCTTCTGGTATAACTGGATGATTGTGATCAGGGAAAGACTGGACATTGTCTTGTAATTCTGGTATTGTTTCTTGAAAAACATCAGGAATATGATCCTGATTATTATCAAGAATAATCATGGGAAGAGAAACATATTCTTCTTCAAAGACAAAGTCTCTAACTTTATTTTCCCTTCCAAACTCAACATCTTCAAAGAACCGGGCATGTCTCATCTCAAAGAATGACCTAATTATGGGATTATAAAATTTATACCCTTTAGATCATTCAAAGTACCTAACAAAATAGCTGCTAACTATTTTTAAGTCTAGTTTCCTTTGATTTGGCCTATAAGGCCTTGCCTTAGCTGGATAACCCCAAATGCGTAAATGCTTAATACTGGGTTATTTTTCAGTCTATAATTCATAAGGGGTCTTAATTTTTGCCTTTGTTGGTGCTCTATTAAGAAGATATGTTGTTGTTTTTAGCACCTCACCCCAGAGTGAATCAACTAAAGTAGTATGAGCAATCATACTACTTACTGTGTCTTTAATGTTTGGTTTCATCTCTCAGCAATACCATTTATACTAGGAGTACCTAGCATTGTGTATTGTTGGACAATTCCACACTCTTCTAGGAATTTGACAAATAGTCCTGGATGTTGTACACCTGATCTATCATATCTACCATAGTATTCACTACCACGATTAGATCTGATAACCTTAATAGTTTTATCAAGTTGGTTCTCAACTTTAACCTTATATGCCTTAAATATGTCCAATCCTTGAGACTTCTTATTAATGAGATACAAGTAACAGTAACGAGAATAATCGTCTATGAACGTAATAAAATATTGTTGACCATTCCAAGAAGCCGTAAAAAATATCCCACAAACGTTCGTATGTATTAGTTCTAAGACGCTTGAAGATCTATTGGCACCTAGTATTTGTTTGTTTTCCCTTAATACACTCAACACAGACTTGAAGATCTAATAAATTAAGAGAATCAAGAATTTTATTTTCTTTTGTACCACTTAAACCTACATGCAAAGTTTCCTTAAAAGATGCAATAGTATTAAGTACATATAGATTATCATAAAAAGACATGGAACCCGTAACTACAATATTTGAATTTAGAAAAAAGACTAAACTTATTATTTTTAAATAAACAAGAGTAACCAGATTTGTCCAATATAGAAATAGAAACCAAATTCTATCTAAAAGACAGTACTTCATATCTCATTTAAATCCAAATAATATCTTGTCTTCAATAATAATCTAAAAATCCTCATTGCTTTAACTATAATTGATTTACCATCGCCACATAGATGAATCTTTCAGCATCATTTGGCTATCGACAATTTAGGCAACCCTGCATTGACACACTTATGTGAGTAGCAGTACCCGAATCTAGCCACCAAGTGTGTATTGGTACTGAAGATAAATAAAACTCAGAACAAACAAAATTACAAAATGAACCTTTATTTACACGCTAAGTATGATACTTAGTGCATTCTTTTCATATGTTCAAGTTTACCACAAAAGAAATAGCAAGAAGCCTGATTTTCTTCTTATTTTGTCCTGATAGGTACTAGCCAAGTGAGCACTTTCAGCCTGTTCTTACTTCAACCTTTCTCTTCTTGCACATCATAAGAAATGAACTCATTAAGAGTTCATTTGTCCTTTAAGCAGTTATAACTGACCTTAAATTTACTAAATTGTGCCAGAAGATATATTAAAAACTAAATGCATGAGCAAATCCTCAGATAGCTCTAACCTTAGTGATTTTAGTTTTTAAAGCAATATTAAACATTTCTAAGATGTAATCTCTAATGCTTGCTTTGCCTTTAAACTTTATTAAAATCAAGTTCGACAAAAACGTACTTGTTTCAGCCTTATCATTTTTTTTACAAAATGCTTTTTAATTTCTTTAAGAACCTTAATGACTATAGTAACCTTCTTAGACACATCTCCCCTAAAGGTCCCTGGAATCCCACATTTCACAATCATAAGACTATGCGATTTGAACATTCCCACTTCTCAATATTTCGTTTTCCTCAATAGAACTTTTGTCCATAAGAGAAGAAGGTTATTCAGTCCTTAATGCAAGTTTAAGATTTATGTAGTCGAGAACGATTATCATGCTCTCTTTCCTATCCTTAAAATTATCTTTAAGCATTAGAACTGAATTGACGTTGGCAGAAATCATATAAGAAGATTGATTAACTGAATCAAAGAACAAAACAACATACACATAATAAGATAAATAATTCAAATAATGGTTAATCTCATCAACCGATACTAGTACAACATTAATATTTAGTCTTTGGACAAAAATATTAATTTGTAAGTAGTCCTCTCAGTTGCAATAATCAAATATGGATAATAAATCATGTCAAATAATAAATATTCTTTGGGGCGGATTTATTATCTACATGAAAACTTGATAATTATCTCATATTTACTATGACAAATGAATCTTAAAGCACTAATTAAATATAGACAATAAATTTTATCAAATAATAAACATTCTTTTAGGCTGATTTATTATTCACATGGAACCTTAATACTTATCCTATATCTATTACCACAAATGAATATATAATTCTATCAAATATTAATCTTCCTTTAGACCAATTAATATTCACATGAATTAAATATCCACAATCATATTAATATTAAAAAATAAATTAATTTCTACAAAAGAGACTACTTTTACAGCATATTGTAGTCCTTAATAAATTTCAAAATAACCATATCTGATCCATAATTTGAATTTAATGATCCCAAACTGAAAAAGTTCTAAAAGTATCTTTATTTGGAAATTTTTGAAATTATTCGGAAGCGTACCGGAATCTATAAAAGAAAATTAATTCTTTATCTTCTTAGGTTTTGATCTTCCAAAATCAATAATAGTTTTCAAAAACCAAAGTTACTAGACAATGGGATACTAGAATGAAAATTATTTATGAATTTAAGGACAATAACCTCCTTATTTATAGCCTTAGTTTCATAATTTTAATTTGATCCATCATAAAAGAGAAATTACGAAAATAATAGTTACACATTAAATTCCACACCTTTATTAATGGGATTCACATTGAATTCAACACCTTTTATTTATGACTCATAAATACTTAACTTTAATAAATCAATTAAATTTAGGTCAACCTTAAATAACGTATATGATACAATTTCAAATTCATGTATATATTTATGTCCAACATCTAACAGCCAATGCCTGCCGTTGGTGGAGTTTATGGCCGAGGTGTTGTATGCCTCCTTTGTGTTTCAGACCGTGGAGGTTCTCTTCGTACCAGGTTTGTCTCTTTGTGTGTCTCCCCTGTTTGCTCTTTTGCTTGACTTGGTTTATATTTGATCATCATTTGGTTGATTTTGTATTTGTGTGTGTTGTTGATTTAAATGTCAAGTTGGCGATGCATATTTGAAGTGGTTGGGTTGAATAGATATGATTTGTAGGGTTGTAATGTTCAAAAAAGGGGCATAGTATGTTTTTTTAAAAAAATGGGGATAATGGATGTCCAATATGGTGTGGATTTTGAAAATTAGAGTTTTATATTGTCAAATCAAATATTAAGTGGTTTCTTTACTCACATTTGAACTTTCGCAACAAGTAATTCGACCATCTAAAATAGGACAAATAATTAAACCATCTAATAATTACATATATCAAATTAAAGAGCAGGAATTTGAATCCCATTAGAAATACATCCTCGAAAAAATATTAATTTGCTATGTGTTGTGCCCAATAACTTATTTGTCCCGTATTAATTCACATGTTAACCCTTAAAAAGTTTACTTGCACATAAAGGGGAGTGTTGAAGTAAATACTAAGTGATTCTCTTTCATGATAGATTGAACTGATTGGACAAGCAATTAGACTATCTAATATTTACATGAACAATTTAGGATTTAAAGTTTAGTGAACATTGTAGGATTTCGGAGTTATGCCACACAAAAGAGAGATGGGAAAGATAGACAGTCAACTCTGTGATTGCAATTAGAAATTGCCAGAGCCAAATATATTTATGAAGCACTCTCTGCGAAACTTGGTTGGATGGCTACTTCTCGTGGGTTCTGCATCTTGTACAATACTATATGACTAGAGATGGATTAACTGTTGAGAATAAATTGTAGGAAGATCCACTTTTGAAGTGTTTTTAAAAGTGCAAAAGGCGCATGTTTATGAAAACTAGGGAGCCATCTAGTCATTGTAATTGAATTGTTACTATTCCTATGTTGTTTTAATTAAACTTGGATTATCACTTGTAAATTTTATATAGCCTAACTACTTTTTTCGAAAAGCTCAAATTTTTGAGATAAGTAGCTAGACCATCAAAAGGTTTGGGGCTCGAATCTCGTTACCAATATATGCCCGGATAAATATTAAGTTGCTTATTTTTGTATCTAATGGACTATTTACCACGTGTTTGCCCACGTGCTAAGCCTTAAAAAATTTTCTTGCAGCGTGAGGGGAATGGTGAAGTAAATAATTAGTAATTTCATTTCCTAATAGCACGAACTTTTAGAACAATTGGTTAGATCATTAAAAGTTTACAACGCCCAAAAGCAATCATTAAAAAACCTATTTTTAAAAAAATTTTACCCTTATTTGTTCCTCATAACTACTTTTCCCCCTCGTAACTGAAGGGTGATGAGCTTGCCTGTAAGAACCTTGCTTTCATCTTCAATTGGCCTTAGTTCTCTGTTGGTGGATAGCACCTCCATCATTCTTCAAACGCTGAAGGGTGTTAAAACTCCTTTAGCTTTAAATTGATCGAAATTGTTTATACAGTGAGAAAATCTTCTTCCTTGCTGGAATGTACTCCTACATAAAGCAGCCTTTGTACAAGATGCGGCTGTTAAATGAAAGTATATTTGACAAGTTGACTAACTTGTTTATTGCTAGTGGCAGCCTGAAAAATTATACAAAATAATCCTTAATTTTGTTTCTTTGCAGAGGCGCCATGGATATATTGAGCAAATTGTCCACAGATGATCTTCTTGTGGTTTTAAAAGTGGCAAAGTGTCCATAGATGATCTTCCTGTGAGAGTTCGCTTTCAAAGTTTATAGGCATTGTCCCTAGCTCTAATAGTGATGTTATTACTCTGGAGAAGGCACCGTCTTCCAGCCCAGAAATAATCAAAATAATCATGGATGCACGCTCAAGTTTGGGCTTAGATGGAAACACTGGATATCTAGATAAGCATGTGAAGAGAAATCATAGGGCACTAGATTCTGATGATGTAAAACTGTCTCTTCACAGGGCAGTTGATTCTGATGATGTAAAACTTGAAAGAACGTTACTTAAGGAGGGGCATGAAACTTTGGATGATGCTCATGTTCTGCAGTATGCATTTTTCATTTGTGATTTAAAGACTGCTATTGAACTTTTAGAACTTGGAATTGCTGATGTCCAGGGGATACACCGTGCCGCATGTGGCTGCTATGCGCAAAGAACCGAAGGTCTCTAGCCCAACCGATCTTACTTTAGATGGGAGGAAAGCACTTCAGATACCCAAAGGCTTACAAAATCTGTTGATTAATACCAAAAACCACAAAAGAAGGAAAACCATCTCCAAACAATAAACTGTGCGTTGAGACAATGGAGCAAGCTGAAGGAAGAAAACCATTGTTAGGAGAAGCATCGGCATCTTTTGCAACATTTAGCGAGGATTTCAGGAGTAAAACTCTGGACTATGAAGCCAGAGATAAAGGATACAATTCTCTCAGAAAGTTCACTTGTACTTAGATGTAGAATGGTAGTGATATTCCTAAAATTATGTTTTCCCTTAAGACCATGAGTTTGACAAAATCTGAATGATGGAGATTACACAATGATTAGTTGGCGACAGTATTAGCTTCATATATATGTTGAATGGTTTAGCCGTTTAGACATTGCTTTGTATTTTGAGCTCCAGATGTGAATAAGACTGGACGAGGGAGTGTAGCAATCTCACTGTTGTAGCCCGCTAAAATGTTTTATCCAGAATGGTAAATTTTTGTTTGTCGTAATGACGAAGTTGCTTATTTTGCTGTTGGTCTGGAAAAATTCTTTTTCCCTACAGAAACAAAAGTTGCCATGGAAATTGCCCAAGTTGATGGAACTATGGAATTTTCACCAGTTGGCAACATCAGAGTAAAACATGGAAAAGAGGAGGAAGATGTTGACTTGAACTTGGGCCCGTTCGAGATAAAAGGAAGAGCGCATTTCCAGACTCAAAGCTCTAACGAAAACTGGTAGTTTTATGTAACCTGCAATTTCATAATACTGCTCTTTAAGTAGTTGTACCAATTGGTTTAAAAAAGGACATTCTGATTTTTGTGCCTAATTTTGTTTAAATTGTCAGTGGAGCTTGGGAAACGGTACTTTCCTCTGTTTTCAGATGTATTAAACAAGATCATGGATAATGACTTGACCAACCTTGCATTTGAAGACCCAGAAGATCAGATAAAATAAAAAATGAGATATGATGAATTCACAATATGCTTCAGATAACGAGGAGAGAGATAAATCTACCGTATCAACATCTTCTTCGTCTGCCTCTGTGGTGCATTTTCAACTTCTCAATACAGGAAGTGAGCTAATACAAGGTAGTACTGGACTTCATTTGATCAGCTCTTCCAACCAACCTTTTAGTTCGCTATCAGAACAGTAGTTAACAAATCAAATTGAAACAATAGCCCTACCTTCTTAAGTACATAGGTATCACACTAATTATAGCTGGCACTAGATGTCAGTGTTAGGATTTTCTTGTAGTAAGGCATAGTATAAATGTGCAAAAGTTGGGGAATAATGTATTTCAGTTTCTTGATTTTACAGTTTCACTAGGTGTCAGTATTCTTTCCCTACAAATTGCTGGATGGGCCACAGTGAGGAACAAAATTTGAAGCATAAAGTTATGAATTTTCCAAAAGTTTGTTTCATTTTCTTCCTGTGATAAATATAGACTGATTATTTTCAAAAAATTGCTTCACCATTGATGTGCCTAACTAACATTTATCAATGCTTAAATAGAAGAAGCATTGATCCCTCTCCTGAAAAAAATAGTTGTGAAAAAAAATCCTCCAGAATTAGAAGCATTAATACCTTGCTGCAGAGATTGTCTTTTCTGCATCGCAGAGTGAAAGATTGCTGAAATGGTTTACAGCAGAAAGAATGCTCCATGTGGGATCTGAAGTATCTTTTTGCAGCCCTACAACAGGAAGTGTAAAACAGGATACTCAACACTGGCAATCTCTTCAAAAGATCAAAAACTAGAGTATATGGAGTTAAAATATAAGGTCCAAAAGAAATCGAGGCTAAGACCAACAATAAATAATACCTCCATGCTTTTTTGCCATTACATAAACTGATCTTCCATGGTGCAAATCCCTTCCCACTGCAAGCTTCACTCTGTTGAAATGGAGGAAATTGCAACAAATGACTTGCTACTAACATTAGCATAACATCACAACCAGAAAGCACAAAATGGTGGCATAGCCAACAACATACATATAATAGCTAGGATCAACTTTTCTACTCAAGGCTTTGGGCCAGCCATGAACTCCATCTCCTCAACCAAACTATACACATCCTCTTCCCAATCATCCAAAGGACTTGCCACCAGATCTTCAACTTCCACAGGTACTTCAGACTCCTCATCTCCGATTGGTATTGGAAGCTCATCACTGAGTAATTCTTCCAACACCTCAGCATATGAAGTGTTTGGATTCACAGACTCGATGACAGTTTCTGGGTCTAGGACAGAGCTGCTTGCAGCATCACTCCCCATAACAGACAAGAGTGTATCAATGTCAGGTTCACTTGCTTCTTCAGATAAGCTCACTAAGGTCTCTGAGCTTGGAACAGAGGGCAACCTTCTCTTCTTCTTTTTCCCAAGGCCTCCCAGCTCCATCTGCTTGTGCCTCTGCATCATCTGTTCGATGAAAGCGGGGTACTTGAGGGCCTTGGCCAAGAATGCCATCATCTGCTTTTGTTTCCTTTCTGTGTTCTGTAACCGTTCTTCCATCTCGGCTACTTGGATTCTGGAACTCTGCTGCTGCTGCTTGAGCTTCACAATCTCATCCATTAGCATTCGGCGGTCCCTTTGCAGCCTTTCTATCTCACCTTCAACGCCAAACTGCCCAAGTTCCAAGCAAGGGTCTAATGCATTCTGCTGCTGTTGCTGTGGATTCTGAGAGGTGCACCTTCTTCTCTTGATGTTCTTGAGCAGGTGTCTCTGCCCTCCCAGAAATCCTTCGTTTGCAAACTCCCACCTGTCTGGATCAACCTTCCTGAATCCCTGTCACAAATTCATCAAATTTAGTACCAGACCCATTGCACAACCAATGTAGCAGATGAACAGAAAAACCAAAGAAAATACAACTGATCCAAAGAGTATCATGTAAAAATCTTAGAAACATATAAACTCATTTCCTAACGTACCATTTATTTCTTGTTCTCCTAGAAATGCAATCAAGGGATTAGAAACTAAAGTATAATGAAAGTGCATCTTCCTCCTTAACCTCATGCATTTTCTTCCATTTTCTTAGTTTGTTTTCGCGGGAACCTACATATCATCTTCTCTCACATTACTTCGAGTACAATATAGTTTTCTAAATATTCAAATCTAAGATCCATGCGATTATCAGAAATAATAAAAAAGGCACGTACATAGGTGTTGAGCTGCCGGACGAAGCTGGAGAAATTGCAGTGCTTGAAGTACTTGGGGAGGAGAGTAGCGGCGAAGATGTTGGCGTCCCACACTACGAAGCTGTTCCGGCCCCTGCTCCATGACACCACTGCGTCCGTCACCGGGTCCTCCACCATGTCGAACGTCTTCGTCAGGAACGGCGGTGGCCCCGACTCGTGCAGTCCCTCTATCGGCTGCGGCGCTGCTGCCTCCCCACCACCACCACCTCCACCACCTCCTCCTCCTCCTTGATCACCCTCAACCCTCCTCCCATTCCTTCCCTCCTTCCTTGCCCACCTCTCAACTTCAAGTTTTCTCAAATACCCAGTTGGGAATAGAGTGTGATGAAGCTATGTTATGCAGTTCTGGTCAGTGCCAATGGCAGCAAGAGGTAGAACACAGTATGGTAGGAGCTGGGTACTGGAGCTGCTTGGCTTGCTGACCATGGATGAAGAAGTTTGATGAGTTGAGGTGATGATCACGCTCAACTGTTGATTGGGTGGGATGAATGGGAAGGTTGAAATGGTTGATGTGAGGTTGGTAGGTTTATATATATGATATGCAAGTGATCCAAGGAGGAGAGTTCTGGATGGTTTGGATAGCTCAGAAGCTTCTTCTTTAGCAGACAAGGAGACCAACCCCTGGTACCCCACTGCCCATGCATTTTCCAGAAAATTCTCGACCAATCACAACTCAGGGTTTATTCTTTTGCATATCCTTCCTAACTATATAATTTCCACGCACCTATTTTCATTAATATTTTGCTTGTTTTCTCCTATTCAGGTATCTTAATTCTCTATAATGCTATAATATTATAATAACAAAGATTAAAAAAATTTAGGAGCAAAATGTTAAAAAATGGTGTATCAATCATTATTTTTTTTATTAAAAAAGGTATTCAAGATTTGAGAAGTCCAATATAAGCGAACCCAAAATCTAAGACCTCTCACAAATAAATATATCATTAGTCAACAAATTAAAATAATCTGGTTTAAAATTAACATTCGTACTTACGATGCGTCGTTTAAAACATTAGAGGTAGAATGGAGTCGACTCCAAATTTATTCCAAATAATATATACTGATGTTTTAGAATATATATATTTGTGTTATTCAACATTGATTTATGCATAAGTAAAATAAATAGCCATTTACAAAAAAAAAAAACTGATGTAATTGTGAGGGTAATTAAAAAAACAACCAAAGTTTATATGTTTCTTACGTGTAAATAAGTCTATTGATGTCTTGTTTGTTTAGATGGTTATAAGACCGACCAGCAAATTAGACTCCTCGAGACAAAAGAGAAAATTTTACGTTCAAAAAAATATGTACGAAAATTATCTTGTCTTGTGGTGCCCACTTATATGCATATATACATCCCGAATGAGTAAAGTATCCATCTTTTGTTGACCCAGTCATAAGTTTCCCTCGCAGATAGTTTCCTTACTTTTCATGATATTTTTATTTACACTTTTTATAATTCACACATTTACCCTTTATTGAAAAGAAATGATATGGTTGAGTGAAGCACTGATCTTCAATTAGTGGCAAATGTTGATCATTTATCGGTAATGATGCAATGACTTGGCTTAAGATGTGATAAGATATACGAGTCATTTCTTTAAAAGCGATTTATTAAGAATTTGTTTGTTTAATATTAAAATAACATAAATAACATAAAAATTTTGAAATAAATAACCTTATAAAAAATAGTTATATTTTTTACATAGTGGATCTTATGAGTGTGTGTGTGTGTATATATATATATATATATATATATATATATATATATGCATGCTGCACTGCATGGCCATGTTTTGGCAGCGCAGGCAGCGTATTTTCTTTTAGGCTGTTAGATCAAAATCCAACGGCCTAAAATAAAATACCGCTCTTCCCCCCCCTTCCCCGTTTCTCTTCCACCGTCTGCCCTGCCCGCCGGATTTCGCCGCCCACGGGCCCCGCCTGCCCCGCCCTAAAATAAACTTGACTCGGATCGGAGGGTTGCAAGTTTTTATTAGGAAATTATTTTATTTTTTTTGTTAAATTTATTTCTTAATATTGACTCGAGTCGGGACGGAGTCACGTTTTTATTACGAAATTATTTTATTTTTTTAAAATTTATTTTGTAACATTTATTTTATAAAATTATTTTATTTTATTTTATTTTTATAAAAATTATTTCATAATAAAAACTTGACTCGACTCGGGCTCGAGTCAAATTTTTATAACGAAATAAATTTTTTAAAAAATTTTATTTTGAAATAAAAATTTGACTCGATCCGGACTCGAGTAAAGTTTTTATTACGAAACTACCCTCCCATGTTTCTTCCCCCTCTGTATTGCCGCGCCACCCACCGCCGGCGACCTCGCCGCCGGCCGTTCGCTGGCAACACTGTCGTCGCGTCGCCCGCAGGGGCTGGTGCCGCGGCGCGGGGGGAAGGGCCGCGCCTGCGGGCGGGGACGGGGGACGACGCGTCTGCGGGCAGGGACAGGGGGCGACGCGTCTGCGGGCAGGGGCGGGGGGTGGGCTGCGGCGCCGGGGGAGGGGGGGGGGCCGCGGCTGGCTCGGGCAGGGGGAGTGGTGAGGGGGAAACGCGAGGGGCAGGGGGGCCGCGGCTGCAGGCGGGTGCGGGGGTGGATGGTGGCGGCCCGGGGGAACAAAGCGAGGGGAGGGGCCGCCGCGAGCAGCGGGCGGGGGCGGTGGGGTACCGTGGCTGCGGGCAGGGCCGGGGCCGAGGGCAGGACGGGGCTGGGGGGCAGGGCAGGGCCGGGGGCGGCGGAATCCGGTGGGAGGGGC
Organism: Piper betle; assembly: GCA_033002965.1. NCBI lineage: Eukaryota > Viridiplantae > Streptophyta > Magnoliopsida > Piperales > Piperaceae > Piper > Piper betle. The sequence goes on along the minus strand of JAURVB010010383.1, from coordinate 25,360 downwards.
GGAATCTAACAAGGGGTGGACGGTGGAAGGAAACGGGAGGGGGGAAAAAACGATATTTTCATTTTGGGCCGTTGGATTCTATCCAACGGTCAAAAAAAATACGCTACCTGCGCTGCCAAAACATGGCAGTGCAGTAAAGCATGTCTATACACACACACAAGTGTCATGTTTAATGTGAGAATAATTTAAAAATATCACTATCCATCTGCTTTCGAAAATTTCATATTTAAAATTTTTACCCTTAGCCTACAGACTAGCAACCTTAGCCCACATCCAGCCCATTATGCAGTGCAATCTTGGATCATCATTTATAATAACGTGATCTAAGTGAAAATTAAATGAACTAACTATTTTTTTATAAGTGGTCGACTAAATTGAAGATCACACGATATAAGACTATTTTCAAAGATTTTATTTTTTATAAAAAATAATAATTGGATTTGGCCCGCCACACTATTTTGATACTATTCTCTTTATGGCTTTGAAGATCATTGTTAACAACTTGCATGCCAATTGGAGAGATCATAGAAAAAAAAAAACTTGCAACATGCATGTTGTTAACAATGATCCTCAAAGCCATCGTCAGTTACACTATTAAGAATGGAGATGTTAGAGTTTTCAGTTCATAACACTTAGTAACTAGGTTTATACCAAACCAATCATTTATAAACGGATTTTGGGTCCATCCAAACCTAATCCATTTATTCAATGAACAAATGTATTTAAAAATAAGTTTGGTGGTTCAATAAACAAACCTGATTTTGAGAAATTTCATATTAAAAAACCAAGTGCAATTTAAAATACTACAAAAGCCTAACTAGTAATAGATTTGAAAAGGGTACACCATAATATTATTCAGTCTGACCGAGTGTGATACTATATTTAAAACTATGATTTTATGTGGATTTTAGACGTACTGGCCCCTGAATATAATCAATTTTGAGAAGTCCCGTAGGTATTTATAAATATTAAGAATAATGTGGATAACTAATAAACAAGTATTCAATTTTCTACCAACTTAAGGACGATTAAACACAAGGGGACAGAATAGGTGCAAAGTAGTTTTAAGAAGAGATTTAGTGAGCCCACTTTGGCCTACAAGCTTGATTAAAAAATGGAATTACTGGTGATTGATTGATTGGTAATAGTTGAAGCAGCTTCTAGGCACATTATTTTCCAAATACTATCACTTTTTTAAAATAATACAAGTTTTCTTCCAGAATTATGTGGAATAATCACAAGTCTTAAGACTTAAGTACTTTAAATGTCCTTTAAATTTGTTTTTTTATTTGTTAATTATTAATTAATCTCCTTAAAACGCTATGACCCGAGAAAGATCAAGAACAGAAAAGTCTTGGTTACTATTAAAATTTATATATGTGGCCCAAACTGGTTGATAAGAATTTGAGCGTGTTCTTATACTCACACTCGTATATACAATAAAAGTGACATAAAAATGAAACCAAACAAATCCACAGCCATCTCCAGAAGCGCAAAGATCAAGAAGTTTGTAAACTGGCTTTATACATATGGCAAGGTATGGAAAAAATACCTCTCCACTTATTAGTATTGTCCTCGTTCAAGCACACCAGTTGAAGAAATGCCCCAATCATGATTGAATTCGCCAACTTAAGTATGATGAGCAAAAGATAGACTAAATGAGAACACAGGAGGCACATCTAAGAAGAGCTGTTTGAAAAAAACCAACTATTTCGACAAATATACATCAAGTAAAGTCTTACCATTCAAACCAAAACCACACCACTTCCAATCCTAAATCAGAGAATTGTGACAAATGATATCAGCACATAAATGACGTTGCTGATTTTTCCAAAAACTTACAAAAATAAATTAAAAAATTTATAAAAAAGGACCAAAAAAGAAAAGAATGGTGACAATAAATAGGACCACAAACAGCAAAAAACAGAATGCAGTCAATGTTCTAACATTAGATGCGTTCTTTCTCCAGCTAGTGTACAAAATTATCCGGGTAAATATTCATTCATCTTGACTAAAAGCAGATGCAAGCCACGCTGACGTAGATGTAAACTTTTCCACCTCATTATGAGAAGGTAAGCATAGGGGAGTGACAGCCACCTATAAGACGCCAAATGCTTGAAAGTTAATTACAAAAGAATTGGGCATGGCAAAGGCCATAAATAAAGGACAAATTTTTTTGGGCACTTACAAAGCCATTTTCAACTGCTGTAAAATCAAGTTCCTCATCTGTGCTTTCTTGTTTCAGCTCCGACCACTATCAACAAAGACAAACAAAGGCATTCGTTTTTGCAAAAGAAAAAATATATGCCATGTTTTAAAACCCCAAATAGCAAAAGCAATCATCTTCCTAACTTTAGCTAAATAATTAAGAAACTACAGCTTTTAAGCACATAAATACATATACATATCTTATGAAGCTCAGATGATAAATAAACTAAAATTTCCTTTCGAAAATAAAAGCAAATATAGTAACTTTCTAATGATAGAGTTGTTGGAAAGCAACCTTCACACACATCTATAAGATGTCCTACCCATCTAATAGCATAGAATTGTTGAAAAGAAACTTCCCTACTCATCCATATAAGGTGTATTACCCGTACAAACTAGTTTAATGAGAAAATAAGATTCAGGTATCTATACCTCCATGCGGAAGTACTTCTTTACCATCCCTCTTTGAGGCTCTGGTTTGTCATGTTCTGCTATTGATTCTATCTCCACTGTCTTTCTTTGAGCACTAATGCGTCGCGCAGCTCCCTGTAATTACATGAAATTCTATGTGCTTAAATTTTTTTCTTCAATTAAATGAAAGTAAGCAATTTAGTAGCTTCATAAAGCTAGTAATAATTTCACTTAAACAATGATTTTATAACCTATATCCAACTCACAGCAGCAGAAGCATCACGGCTAAGCTGTGCAAGCTGAATACCAAGAGTTGGGTGTTTGGACATAAATTGGCCTGCAACTGGATTCTTATTGCCTGAAACAGCTTGCCAACTTGGTATAGATCTCCACAGGCTGCTTTTTGTAACTTTGAAGCCCTGATAAAACAAAAGAACACTAAATGAAGGTATATAAATTGCATTCACGAAAAAAATTGAATACTTGAAGCCAAATTAACCAGCTAACTAGGTGGACAAACACATTCATGACAAACACAATAATCTGATCGAAGATAAGCTTTAGATGAAAAGACCACAAACTTTTAGCAGAAACAAACAACAAAAAAATAAACAATGTAGGCACCCTTAATAAAGCAATTAGATCATGTATAGTGCCAGGTCATATTTTCCAACAGGCACCAACTTATATCATGACCCTGAGGTAAATAACCAGGCACTATAACCAACTTTTGGATTGGTCAAGTTAACAGAAGCCTCTCTCAAATTGCTGACACAGGTTTTGGGATATATCAAGTGCCGGAGTTAAAGCATTAACCTGAGATGCCTCAAACTTTTAACTACTAAGTAATATTAAGCATTCCAGCATCATATTTATTAAATCAATTCTTGCCCCACCATTCAAGAAACTCAGAAAACTTAAGAATCTCAAACCTGAAGTAGTACTTGAAGAAAGCAATTGCAATTGATGTACCCACTTAAATATTATAACGAATATATAAGTTGCAAAAGAGGTGTCAGCTTTCAAAAATTCCTCATTTCAAGCCTTTAATGGGTAACACAAATTCAAGGTTACATATGACACAGAAAGATGGGACAAGGTGTGCATATGTTGCTGCTGATAACACTTTCATGAAATCCACTCTGCAAAATGTAACTTCTAGCCTGAATGGTTTATTTCTCAGCACCAATAGTTTCATTTTCAAGGACAATCACCCATAACTGAGAATAAAGAATAAATCATTAAACACAAGAACGGGAAAAAGCAAGTCCCTATGCTCTAGCCAAAATGAATAACTTTTATTCAAACTTAAAAAGAGAGAAAAATAAGAATGGAAAAATGAACATTGACATAATTCAATGCCCCGCCTAATGTTGCATATAAATCTACCAAATGCTTCAGAAGACCAGTAAAATATGATACAATCTTTCCTTGTCCCAAAATGCATACAAAATTTGGCAATGTACAACAAGAATGCACAGTTCAGTATTAAAATTGGTCCAGAAAAACACATACCATGACAATCGCATATATAAAAAAATGACCAATCGTGATCATGTCCAAACAGAAGCACAAGGATACAAATTTTGCATATTTAAAAAAACAAAGATACAAGGTCTTTGTTAATCACATATCACATGGAAGCCATGCATTTCCACAAAAATATTGAACTTAAGAATTCACCAATGCATTGACTATAAAAGTTAATTAACTGAAGAAACTGTAGTTTATTTTAGACTGGTTCGCTCAAATCAGACATAAGATATCTTTTAAGTTAGAAATATTTAATATGTACACTCATCCAATAATTACAACGTCTTCACAATAGAAAATTAAACAATAACCAAGTGATCACCTCAGAATGAAGAGTCCGCTCAAAGGTGTGCCTATACAGGCTTTTACTTAAGAAAGCATATAGATGCCATACTTCTATATTTTAAATTTGAACATGCCACAATGACAACCAAATAGACTTGGCCTTACAACAGATGTCAAACACATGAGATTATAACTATTAATCACAATACACTTCAACAGGATACCAATAGAGAATCCAATAAACAAACCTTGCTTTCAGACGGGCAAGTAGGGATTTCTACATTCAGAGAACAGCTTGGGAAAGATCCTTTTTCTGCATCCCTGAGAGCAGCTTGTATTAAAGGTAAACAAACATCAACTGCATCTTTGAAATAGCTTTCCTGGCTTTCGTCTTTCTTCCTAGCAGAAGGTCAAACCAAATAAAGTAAGGACTTAAGCACTGAAGAAAATTACTCAAAGAATGTCACAGAAAAGAAATGAAATATAACAGCAACTCTTTCGCTCACCAAGAAAGTGATATAGACAAAGATGGGATTCCACAAATCAAAGCTTCTCTAGCTCCGGCAACAGCACCCAAGTAGAATCTGCATTGAGGTTCCACAAAGACATTCAGACATGAAGTGAAAGTCAACAACTAACTCTAGTGGGCATAGCCAGTATTGTGGTGGGATTCGAACATACAATCATGAAAGCCAAATATTGAACAGTGCAATTGCCAAATGATCATAACGCCCGTCATTAGAAATAGGCCATAATAAGGAAAAGATCATCACAAGGACATTTAAAGTCAATGAAACACTTACATATGACTACCACAGCTTGATCCTTTGTTAATCCCACTAATTACCTGTTAAAAAAAGCAGCATTCTATCACCAACACAAAAGTCAAAAGAAGGAGAGCACAGCAATAAAATGCCATCCAACGGCCCAAATGAAACACGTACCAGCGCAGGCTTCGACCAAGAGAACAATGCCCCCGAGAGAGCTAATGAAACGCAATCAGCAGGAGTCCCTGGCAACAAATATTGTTTCCAAAACCCAAATTCACATCCTTTCGCATTCAAAGTACTAAAAACAGTGCAACCGCGTACATACATACAAATAACTCTAGCAATAATCCATAAAAATTCAAACTTTCAGTAATCAAACCTCCCCCCAAAAAAATGATTTCATGATTATGGCGATAAAACACAAATTATACACCAATACATCAAAAACAAGATAACAAAGATAAGGTAGAACTCTAACCGGAGACTTCGAAAGCGGTAGCACCCTTGATATCCACAGAGCTGACAACAAGAGTCTCCCGAGACGTCAGCGAGTGCCCCGATACCGATTGATCGCTGCAATTTCAAAACAAAAGAAGATTGAAGTTTTTCAATCTAGAATCTGGGATTAACCAACAAAAATAAAATAAGGGGAGGAACGAGAGAACCCACGATTCAGGGGCGCAGACATGGACATCGCAGTGGCCGCCGCGAACAAGGGCCTCGACCAGCTCCCTCAGCCCCGGCGCGTCTATGCCCTCGCCGTTGGTGACGAGGACGACGGGCTTGGAAGCAGGGCCGGCGGCGGCTGCGGGAGCGGCGGGGGCGTCGTCGGCGGCGGGGCGGCGGGCGATGAAGGCGTCCTGGAGGCTAGAAATGAGGGAAGGGGGAGGAGGTTGGGGTTGTTGGGGGAGGCCGCCATGGCAATGGGTCTGGAAGCTTCGTCTTCTCCAATGGGAGGCAGATTGAACCACATTTTGTGATTATTATATTAATAAGGTGTTGGGGATGCAAAAGGAAGAAATAGAAGAAAAATAGAAAAAATGATTGGGGATGCAAAAAGAAGAAACGGAAAAAAACAGAAAAATAATTTATCTCCTAAATTGATAAGGCTGCCGACTCGGTTTAAAATTTAAATATTTAAATATTTAAATTCGAATTCAAATCCTATCCGTTTGAACAAGGCAATAAACTTAAATCAATAATAATATAATATAATAATATATATAATAATACTTACATACTCAAAATATATTTAAAAATGTAACCTGAGGATATAATTTTTTAGATTCTTCCTCAACTTCTAATTTACAATTGTTTCCTTCTTTTACTGTTTCCAAAAAGTGCTCCTATGCATTATCTCGGCTTATCTAGTTAATAGTTACCTATAAAAAAATATTATATAATTTAATAAAAAATAAAATGTTAATAAAGGATGCACACTTATATTAAAAATTTCTTCCATGTTTGTTGATAACATAATATGAAAAATACTTATATAAAAAAAGAAAAACACTAAATCAAATCCATAAAAATAAATACCCAATAAATACACAAAATAGAAATCAAACACCATTTTTTTTTAAATATCAAGAAATTTAAATTGGATTAATTTAATTTAATTGTATAGCATTTTATTATATTTTATTTAGTATTTTTGAGATTTTTTTATTATTATTAACTCAAGTCAGGAGCTAGTTAAATTTAATTTATAAAACTACCCTTGTATTCATTTTCTCCCCAACCTAAGCGTATGCGTCTCTTCATCTTCTCTCCTGACCCGATCGGCCTCTTCTTATAGCCGCGCCGCGCCTTTAGCGCTGTTGTGGCCGACAGAAACCTTCATTTCCGACTACCATCCCCGACCCATCCCGTCCTCCTCTGCCCGACACTGACCTGACTTCCCTGGCATTTCCGAAGTGCAACTCTTCCTCTCCCGGCTACCTTTGTCTTTTGGTCGCCGTCGCCACCGCTTTGGCGAACCAGAGCCTTCATATCCTTCCCCAGTGTTCGCAAAGTGCAACTCTTCCATTCCTGGTCGCCTTCATCTTCTAGTCGTCTTTCCCAGTTGCCTTCATCTTCTGGTCGCCACTGCCGATGTGGCCGACTGGAGCCTTTATCTCCAACCTCCTTCCTTGACCCATTGTTGTCCTCTGTCGGGACCGCAGCTTGAATTCCTTGGCGTTCCCGAAGTGCAACTTTTCTTCCCGGCCACCTACTTCTTTTGGCTGCCACCACTGCCACCACTGTTGTGGCTGACCAGAGCTTTCATCTCCGACCATCTTCTTTGATCCATCGCCGTCCACCGCCCAGACCGTGGCGTGCGTTCCTCGACATTCTCGAAGTGCAATCTTCTTCCCCGCCGCCTTCTTCTTTTGACGCTGCCTCTGTGGCCGACCAAAGTCATCATCTCCGACCACCTTCCTCGCTCCTCCACCCGAACCGAGGCCTCAGTTCACTGGCTGTTGCCACTACCATTGTGGCCAATCGAAGCCATCATCTTCGACCACCTTCCCTGATTCCTTTGCCATCCTCCTTTGCCGAGACCGCGGTTTGAGTTCCCTAACATTCTAGAAGTGCAATCTTCTTCCAGAGTGCCTTCTTCCTCGTGCATGTTACTGTTACGTTCCCCAAGCTTTTATTTTGCTATACATAATAAAAAAAATAAACATCACTTAGCCATTTAAAATAATTAAATGCTAGCTTCATTTCCTTATAAAAAAATATTGCTTAATTTTTTCAAAACCAGTACTATTAGGCAAATTAATATAGTTAAGTGATAGTACAAGAAACTTGCAACCACTTCATTTATGATATAGAAGTGTTGCATCAAAATAAAACTAATTGATATTAATTTTAGCAAAATTAATTAATATATAAAATAAATAAATGTATCAAAATAAATTATATGATAATTAAAAATATGTTATTATTTTATTTAATTTTCTATCATGTTCTTTTTATAACCCATAAGATAAAATATTTCTTATTATTTTTTTCATCGTGTGGGTTAAAAATTAGACTTAGGTAATAAATAAAATAAAATAAATATTAATTGGTCTTTTATCATTTTTTGTGCTAAAGGGTTGCGAGTTGACCGTGCATTTAATTTAAATTTATTCTTTTTACAAAATTTATTTATTTTTATTTAATTTAAAATCTCACAATGAATGATTTTGTTAATTTTTTCGACGAAGGTTTGATAAAATTTGTCTAAATATAGATGAAGGTTATAAAATATAGACTTTTGATAGTTTTTTTAAAATTTTGGATTTACAATTCTAAGTATTTTATTTTTTTGGAACATATACTATTAAATGGTGTCTTAGGTATTTTGTTAAAAAAATTGAAACCTGGTTGAAATTTGAAAAGACCTTTTATTATTGAGATAGTATATATAAATATATTGATTAAATATTTTTATTAATTTTAATCTATATAACTGGATATTTTTCTCCTAAACGAGTTACTTTTGACTTATGATCAAGTTGGTTTTGAGCTCCCAAACGATCTAATTTTGATCTTTTTAAAATTAAATAATTTAAGTATATTCTAGCACGAGTCGAGCTCGTGTAACATAAAAAATGTTCGAGTCTATTTCGAACATATATATTCAAAACTCGTTCAATTTCGAGTTGAGATCGAACAAATTTTAAGCTATTCTTGTTGAGTTCGATCACAACTGAGCTCGGCCCGTTCACTCATTTAATAACCCTGCTTATATATAAAGAAAATACAAGGTACTTGATATTTTTTTTTATTTTTTCAACATATGATGCGAAAATATTGAATGGGTGTTGGAGTATGAGATTTTTTATTTTTTATAGTTTTAATTTGCTTTTTAGAAAAAAAGTATTTTTTTGTTTGAGATTTGTATTTTAGTTGTATTGTTTTCAACCTCCCTTGTTACGCTAAAAAAATATAACACAAAAAATTAAAAGTGAAAAATAATGAAAATAAAAGTGGAGAGTAATTTTAACAAAAAAAATCTTAAGAAAATTAAACCGAAATTTAAACTAAATTATATAAAAAGAAGGTTATAAAGATAAGAATAAATGCAAGAAAGTTTACGTGGAAAAGAATTTTGACTCCAGAAAAAAATGGCTAAAAATAATCACAAAAATGCATAATTATAGGCGTCTAAAAATTAAGTTTGTGCCTGAGCGCCGACTCAAGGGGTGCACTTCAAGCTTTGCTTTATTTACATCTAAGATGTAAGAAAATATTATTATTCTTTTAAATTTTTTGAGTAAATAACTTAATAAAAAATGTTTGTATGTATAAATTATTAAATAAGATATATCTCTATATTTCTGAGAATAAACTCACCCTGGTTATAAATATTTTCCCATATTTCTTTGTTGAATGGATTAAGTGATGTATATACAATATTTTTTGGGATACCACTAGCATCGAATATGGCAGCGGGTACGGTATTAAAAATATATTTATATAAATCAAAGTTTAAAGTTTAGATAAATATGTTCTCGGAAAAAGTCGGATTAAATTTATTTAAAGGCAAGAATGACGTCCTTCCAGCCCAGCAAATGGGTAGAATATATATATAAAACAGAACAAAAAAAACCGTGTTTTTATATGAATTTAATTTTCGAGTTAGCTAAAAATACCAAGGGCCGATCCTTGTTCGTCGAATCTATTGAATGCATTGAATGTGTGTGTATGGATTGATGGAGGGAGCTTCGGATTGGGGTTTGGAGGAGAGAGAGAGGGGGAAGCTGCTCACATGCCCATCCATGCAACCTCCTCCTCCATCTGACCTTTCTTCTCGGACGTCGGAGGTGCCCCGGCTCTGATTTTTCCGGCGCTCTTTTTTTATTCTTTGCCGCCATTCCAGGTCATTCTTTTCTTCTTTTTTATTTTTTGGTTATTTGTCGATTAACGTGAGTTGATTTGAGCATTCTTGATATTTTTTTACGATTTTTTGCCGCATTTTCTCATTTTGTTTGTTTATTTTTGTTGTTTTATAGGCTTGTTTTTTGTGTGTGTGGATTCTTCTCTGAGTATATTGGTTTCTTTTATGATCGAATTTTTGGGTTTTTTTTTGAAAATATTTGCGGGTAAGCTTTTGCCGTTTCTTTTTTTTAAAAAAAAATCTTTCAAAAAAAATTTTATGAATCAAAATTATTCCCGGAAAATTTTTTGGTTTTTTCGTGCATTTGTTAATCATGATCGTTCTGCAATTTGTATTGATTTTAAATGAACTATTTTTGCTTGTTTTTGGTGATTTTTTTGGGCCATAATTTTTTTTGTTGGGGTCTCGAAATTTGTATTTGTTGGTTGTTGCTGTTCTTAGAAAAATAAAATGGATTCTTTTTTTTTTTAATCCTTCTTACAACGCGTTTTTGTTCTTCCGCAATTGGTGGCGCTATCTGCGCCGGGGAGTCAGCTGGTACCTGCATGTTATTATATTCATTCAATCCTTGCATAGGTGTTGGTATCTTTGTGTTGCGAGGTCATGTCATGTTGTATCTTTGAGGTTGTTGGTGTTGGTGATGAACAAGTTGACATGTCGTTGAATGGCATGCTCTTTTCTTTTTTGCGTAGATTGAAGGCTAATAATGATGGCTTTTAGGGATAGCATGTTGATGAATATACCAGATATTTGAGGTGTTTCTTTGCAGCCATTGAAAACAACGCCATGCATCCTTGGTATGAATCGCTAACCGCATTTAAGGGGGAAAATTAAAAGTTAATGACATTCCTTAAGATAATTCGAGGAAACTTGAGGTAGTTATTTTGTATAGAAAACGCTATAATCAAGTGCGGCTTCCACAACTACCTCAAGATTGATAGGAATTATCAATTTCCTCATTTTGAAATATCATTAATTTTTTAATTTCCCTTTTAAATGTGGCTAGTGGCTCGTGCGATGGATGCATGTCTTTTTAATGGCCGATCTGTAGTTGCTAGGAATTCCTGTGTCGTGTAGGCTCATTTTTATTGTGATCTAGTTTCAGTTTATATTTAATTGTCGGGTAATGTTGATCTTTGCAATGAGCCTTTAAGGATTTGCACTGAATGTTCAACCTTTCCCCTATAAATGGGTGCAGTTTCATGGTAGGGAGTTGAAGTTGGTGGCGAGGAGTTGTACGTATTGAAGCTCAATTCCAAATTGAAACTAACCATAAGAAATTTTAATGGGTTTTTTTGTTTTTTTTGCTGTCATAGCTTTATTTTTTGTTTGGGTTTGGTTTTCTATTTTGAAGAGAATCATCAAGTGATATTGATCTTTAAGTGGGTGCCGTTTGAAATGATCATGGCATAAATCCTTATTTCTATTAAGGTTTATTGTACAGTTAATAGCATCAAGTAAGATTGATCTTTAAGTGGATGCTGTTTTAATGGCATGCTTTTATGGATAGAGGCTTATTTTATTAGGGTCAGTTTTATAGTTTGAATAAAATGACGAGTAAGATTGATCTTTAAATAGATCCAGTTCTAGTGGCATGTTTGTGCATGGCATAGATGCTATTTCTTTTAGAGTTTGGGTTTTAAAGTTTGGATAGAATTATCAAGAAATTGATCCTTGGTATGAGCATATATTGATTTTCTTTGAATCTGATCTTAACCATAGAAAGATGTCCCGGGCCTCAAAGATGAGGGAAAAGCTTCGATGGAGCCACCTCTATACCTTCTCTTGTATTCGCCCCTCACCAGTCTTAGAGTCTGGATCTAGTTCACATTCCCATAGAGAACCTGGGTTTTCCAGGGTGGTGTACTGCAACAAGCCACGGCTGCATGGCAAAAAGCCCCTCAATTATCCCTCCAACAGCATATCCACCACAAAATACAACATAGTGACATTTCTTCCCAAGGCACTTTTTGAGCAGTTCCGCAGGGTAGCCAATGTGTATTTTCTCTTGGCGGCTGTCCTCTCACTCACTCCAGTGGCACCTTTTTCACCTGTTAGTATGATTGCACCTTTGGCTTTTGTTGTTGGCCTGAGTATGGCAAAGGAGGCAGTGGAAGACTGGCGGAGGTTCATACAAGACATGAGAGTCAATAGCCGAAAAGTCAGTGTCCACACAGGGGAAGGTAGGTTCACTTACAAACCTTGGCAGAAGATTCGTGTTGGTGATGTGGTAAAAGTTGAGAAAGATCAGTTCTTTCCGGCAGATTTGCTTTTGTTATCCACAAGCTATGTTGATGGAGTTTGCTATGTTGAGACCATGAATTTGGATGGTGAAACAAATTTGAAGCTGAAGAGGTCTTTGGAAGCAACAGTACAATTGGACGAGGAGGCATCATTCAAAAAATTTACTGGAACGATCAGATGTGAAGACCCAAATCCTAATCTCTATACTTTTGCTGGAAACTTAGATTATGGTGGGCAAATATTTGCTCTAGATCCCAGTCAAATTCTCCTCAGAGATTCAAAACTTAGGAATACATCGTACATCTATGGTGTTGTGATCTTTACTGGACCTGATAGCAAAGTAATGCAGAATTCCACAGATTCACCATCAAAAAGGAGCACCATTGAGAAGAGAATGGACCATATCATATATGTTCTCTTCATACTTCTGGTGATGATTTCTGTAATCAGCTCAATTGGTTTTGCTCTATACACCAAACTTGAGATGCCTGACTGGTGGTATTTGCAACCTCAAAGCACAACAAATTTATATGATCCAACAATGCCTGCATTATCTGGCATTTTTCATCTGGTCACAGCCCTTATTTTGTATGGCTATTTAATTCCAATTTCTTTGTATGTCTCAATTGAGGTTGTAAAGCTTCTGCAAGCAATGTTCATTAGTCAAGACATTCAGATGTTTGATGCAGAGACTGGCAATCCTGCGCAAGCACGAACTTCTAACCTAAATGAGGAACTTGGCCAGGTTGATACCATTTTATCGGATAAAACAGGCACTTTAACTTGCAATCAGATGGATTTCCTGAAGTGTACTATTGCTGGAGTGTCTTATGGTCTGGTTTCTAGTGAGGTTGAAATTGCTGCAGCTAAGCTAATGGAAGCTGATGCTGAGGAGCGAAAACAAGAGCATAATATCTCCATAGGTAGTGATGGAATACATGCTTCATGGCAAGGCATGGGAAATGAATTGAAGGATATCTCGTTGGAAACAGTCCTAACTCCAAAGTCACAAATGACAGAGAAACCTCATATAAGGGGATTTAGTTTTGAAGACAATAGATTGATGGAAGGAAATTGGTTGAGAGAGGCCCATGCTGATGATATTTTGATGTTCTTCCGAATACTGGCTATCTGCCATACAGCAATAGCTGAGGTGAACGAGGAAACTGGTGGCCTTACATATGAATCTGAATCGCCTGATGAAGGTGCATTTCTTGTTGCAGCAAGAGAATTTGGGTTTGAATTCTGTAAAAGAACGCAATCCAGTGTCTTCATCCAAGAGATATATTCATGTGATGGATACCCATCTGAGAAGTAAGGGAATGTGGTAAACTACGATGAGCACAATACTTCAAGTCAAGAATTGGTTTTTTTTTTTGACATATTATATGTTTTGCTACTTTCAGGGAATTCAAGATTCTTAATTTACTAGAGTTCAATAGCAAAAGAAAGCGAATGTCTGTCATTGTGCGGGATAAAGATGGAAATATTCTACTTCTATGCAAAGGTGCAGACAGGTCTGCTGCATTGAATTTCTGCTGCTTACTATTCTGATATCTTATGCATTTGTCAGCTTACTTGATATTGAAAACTGATTTATTCTAATTCTCCTGCTTAATTTGTTCTTTTTAATAGTATCATCTTTGAGCGATTATCAGAAAATGGGAGAGCATATGAGGATGAAACCAGTAGGCATCTAAATGAATATGCTGAGGCTGGACTAAGAACCCTAGTGCTTGCATACCGAAGGCTTGGAGAAATGGAGTATGCCGCTTGGAAGAATGAGTTTTTAAAAGCAAAGACTACCATCAGTTCAGAAAGGGAAACCCTCCTTGAACAAGTTGCAGATTTAATAGAAAGAGAACTGGTTCTTGTTGGTGCAACTGCTGTTGAAGATAAATTACAAAAAGGAGTAAGTTTCTATCTTGTTATTATTAACAATTACTTGTCTTAGTATTCAAATTTTAGATGTTTTTCCAATTTTTTTCTTCCTTTCTTCAAAGGTTCCCCAGTGCATAGATAAACTAGCTCAAGCTGGTCTTAAAATCTGGGTGCTGACTGGTGATAAGATGGAAACAGCAATTAACATAGGGTAAGTGTTCTATTGCTGAAAGAAAATTGTATTTTTCGTGATTGTAATTAATTTAACCCCCTTCAGGACAATATTTCTGTTGGGTGTTGTTGCAGATATGCATGCAGCCTTCTTCGACAAGGAATGAAGCAAATTTTGATAACAGCAACTGCGGAGCTCTCATGCCAGGTGATCAAGAAAATATCACGTAAACATAAGTTTATGAAATGAGAACTGTATATTAGCTTTTAAATCTTACTGCCATAGTTTTTGGGTTTGGCCAAAAGGTTGGGATTTCCATATGGAAAACTATTATTGAAATTTCACCAGTTGTAAAGACCATTTTAAGATGGTAACTATAAGCCACAAATTGTGGCGGAAGCTCTCAGACAGATAATTTCCTGTGCTTGAATGGTGTAGTTTTTTTACTTTTTCTTTTCTAATTGAACATTTTTATTTCTCTTTTGATGATATTCACAAATTGTAAAAGGTTACTCTCATTTTGTTTGGAACTAACGTTTATGCCATGTCAGGATCTTAAAGACACTGTTCAAATGCAAATAACAAATGCATTGCAAACAATCAAGCAGGAAAACGATTCACATGCTGCTTTTGCTCTCATAATTGACGGGAAGACCTTAACTTTTGCATTGGAAGCAGATCTGAAGCATCAGTTTTTAGCACTTGCTGTTGGATGTGCCTCTGTTATATGTTGCCGGGTTTCACCAAAACAGAAGGCACTGGTATTTTCTTGCATTTCTTTTTTGCTCAAGGAAGCATGCAATCTGTATCAGTTGGCAAATTCTTTTGTGAGTTAATATAATTAATTACTTTATTTTTTACTCCAGATGATTGTGGTTGTGCTTTCAGGTGGCAAGATTGGTGAAGGAGGGAACAAAGAAAACTACCCTAGCAATTGGTGATGGTGCAAATGACGTGGGTATGATTCAGGAAGCAGACATTGGCGTTGGAATCAGTGGTGTGGAGGGAATGCAGGTTTAACACTTTTGTTTTTAATGTTTTGTTTATTTGCTTAGACTTAAGGTTGTGCTTTGTGTGGAATGGACAATTTGGCAAAGTTCTTCATTCATTAGTTGATTGTACCAGCAATTCCGGGTTTTTTATGCATTTTTTCTGTTATGTTTGTTTATAGTCAGTTTCTTGTTTTCAGTGTTCTCACTTTATTGGCATGATTCAGGTAGCCCTGTGAAAGCATAATTGTCCTTTTCCTTTATTTTATGTGAGTCACCTGTGTTTATCACTTTATCTAATCCCCACTCTTACCCATTTAACAAAGAGCAGCTTTGTACAGAAATCATATCCTAGCTGATGATAATTCAATTACTGCTCATTCTTCATCAAATGGGTCAAATGTGGAACTTGTTTACTCATGCCTCCCTAGCCCATCATAATTTAGATCATTGTAACTTAAAAACATGTGCAGGAATTTCATTCCCATTTAAAACCACATAGATCTATCTAAAGTAGGTAATATATTTCAATTCTTTGTCACTGACTTTTAAATTGACTCCATTAATTGCATCTACAACTCTTTAGTTTGCGTTTTGGCTCCAAAGTAGGTAGTTAGTAAAGCTCTAAGTTGACTGCTGGCTGCCCATTAAGGCAGGCTGACCAGTTGTTGAGTTTTATGCAGGCTGTAATGGCTAGCGATTTCTCTATTTCCCAATTTCGGTATTTGGAGCGCCTTCTTGTTGTTCACGGACACTGGTGTTACAGGAGAATAGCCCAAATGGTTAGAAATGCATCCATATTTCTATCTTTATTTAAACTGCATCATTATCAAATAAACCTTGTAGCTTTAAACTATTTAAAATTCCCCTACCCTAACTCACAGGTCTGCTATTTCTTCTACAAAAATATAGCATTTGGACTCACTATTTTCTACTTCGAAGCATTCACAAGTTTCTCTGGGCAGTCTGTTTATGATGATTGGTATATGCTTCTTTTCAATGTCATTCTCACTTCATTGCCAGTCATCTCACTTGGAGCCTTTGAGCAGGATGTATCTTCGGATGTCTGCTTACAGGTTGGATTTGGTTTCTAATTTATTAATAAAAAAATATTTCAAGTAGCATTTGATGCACAATGAGTTGTAGGAGTAAAGCTGTTCAATCGTTCATAATCAACTCCCATTCAATGCTTGATGAATTTTTGGAGTCAAGAAGTCTAAATGTTTTAGACTTAGTTAATTTGATTTTTATGTTTTTCAGTTCCCTGCACTTTATCGACAAGGACCTAAAAATGTGTTCTTCGACTGGTATCGGATCCTTGGGTGGATGTTGAATGGTCTCTATGGGTCTTTGATTGTCTTCTTCCTTAACGTTTGCATCTTTGGTGAACAAGCATTTCGTGTGGAAGGACAGACAACCGACATGGCATCACTGGGAGCGGCCATGTTCACCTGCATCATATGGGCTGTGAATTGCCAGATTGCTCTGACAATGAGCCATTTCACATGGATCCAACATGTGTTTGTCTGGGGTAGTATCATGGCTTGGTACCTCTTCCTTCTGGTTTATGGTATGGCCACTCCAACATCCTCAAGAAATTCCCGCCATATTCTTGATGAAGCACTTGCTCCTGCACCTATCTACTGGTGGGTCACACTTTTAGTAACCATCGTTTGCATCCTCCCATATCTTGCCCACATCTCCTACCAGAGATTTACCAACCCCATGGATCACCATGTCATCCAAGAAATTAAGTATTGCAAGAAGGATGTTGAGGATCAGTATATGTGGAGGAGAGAGAGAGCCAAGGCCAGGAAGAACACCAAGATTGGATTTACAGCTAGAGTTGAAGCAAAAATCAGGCAGCTCAAAGGGAAGTTGCAGAAGAAGTGTTCATCTTTAGGCGCTCATGTGGGCTCATAACCAACAGTAAACCCCTCTCCTTGTCTCTGTTGCTTGCCAGCTCTTTGTTCTTTTGTCAATTTTTATACAACTAGCGTTCTTTATTCATGGGGGCTTCAATTGCCTGCAGCATATACATTTTATGAAATAACCATACCATTTTGTCTAGGCTGGGTTCGATAGTTTTGGTGGGTAATATAGGTGATTGTTACATTTACATTAATGCATACAATATTGATGAAAGTTCACTGCCATAAAAAACATATAGATTCTCGTCAGTGTGATTCATTGGATACAAAACACCAATTCTATCATTGCATCGGGTTCTGCAGCTATGAAATTACCGTCTTATTATTGCGGTGAATAATATTGTAGTCGTGTTAACGAGATATATTTGTAGGGTTGGGGTATTTTTGTTAACTTCAACCTGTGCAATAGGGATTCCCTCCACCTGAATATTTGAAAGGAGTTGAACAGAAAATTGGAATCAAGGTATTATTTCAAGGGAAAAAGATGTTCTCTATTTTATTTTATTTTAATTTGAGGGGGAAACAATGGTTTTGGACTAGAAAATGCTACATAAAACCAAAATATGGGAGAGGAAATTTTTTTCCCATGCTTGGTTGGCAGAAATAAGAATTTTCACCAAATATTCTTAGCAAACTAAACAACACTTCCGTCCTGTCTCTCCCTCTCCTGACCAACTCCGATGCTTGCACCCATCTGATGGACTTCTTGTATTGTTGATCTCAAGACCGCTAAATGATGAATGAAGCTTGGCCACCAAAATTTCGTCATCCCAATATTTATGGGTTTGAGGCTTTTACATCATTATTTCACGCTTAGTGGGCTTCGAAGAAGTGATTTGTTGCGGCGATACCAAAACCCTGTTGCTGTGAAAAGGGTGGGTTAAGGCGTCCCCTGAAAGTGATGCAACCGGGCATGCCCTCTGCTACCGTGATTTGGCTTGTAAAATGTGGAAATTTTATGAGTCAAGAGCTTGAACCCTAATTTGATAACTCTTTTTTAACTTCAAAAATTTTCCAAGTCAATACGACTTCGTAACTTACCAAATTAAATTCTATTAATGACTTTATCCTGATTAATTTTATAATTGACTTTTCGAATCATGTCATAAAAGTTATCAAAATATATAATTTTTTAAAATTAGTTAAATCAATATTTTTAAATAATGCAAAACTGTATATTTATCAATTTTAAGTGTCGAAGAGTAATATATATTAATTTTATATCCTTTTATTTACATAATTAAAATTTTAATATAAATTACTCCGAGTCAACTCCATTCTATAAAATGATAAGTTAAGTCCAAGTTTCAAGTTTTTAACTATGGCTCAACTCGTGGATATTTTTATATGGGAAAAAATATACATAGATGGATCAATAAAGCATGTTTGCACAAGTTCATGTTAGGGAAACGATAAGGTAAATTGACTATAGTTATAAACTTTTCTATATTGGTTAATTGATTTTAAAAAGCAATAATTATGGTTGAGCAAGACCTTCTATATTTAGTGATTAGGGTGGGCAACTAATCAACGAATGGCCATTGAATTTAATTAGATTATTTATATTGTGAGTGTTTGTGCCCTTTGGTTTACCATAAACAAATAAAAGTTTGTTTTGAAAAGAATAAGAAAACTGAATTCAACTGATTCTTTTTTATGAGAATATTTTGATTTGTGGTGATTTCAATGAACATAATGATATTAACAATGAAGGCTTTCAATCAATGCATCTGGGATCATATAGTTTTGGATGATAAGCTGGAATGGACTATGTTCATGAATATGGGTTTAACCAAATTTTAAAGGTAGGTAGACTTTGAGATCCTTTCAATTATAATTACATCTGATATTTATTTGGATAAGATCCTTTATATTAACGAGGATAAAGAGTTTATAAATCTCTACTTTAGGTGAATCATCTTGAATGGACAACTTAAGCTTGCTAGTTTACATTTGAGTTAAGTCATTATAGATTATGATATATCCCTAATTAATTTTATATTTGATATATAGTAAAGTAAAATTCAGCATATTAGTATGATTGTGCTCATAGATCTTCAAGTTGGGCTAGATATTTTAAAAAGATGAATGGCCCCAATAGTTTACATATTTGGGCATGATCATTACGGATGATAATAAAGTTGATCAAAACTATATTAAATGGTGGATTGAACTAGATTAGACATAAGCTAGGCCTACAAGCCTAATAAAATTAATTTTGAGGATAAAACTATAAGGTAAGTGGATTGTCAAATATATTAAAATTATTCTAATAAAATTAATTTTGAGGATAAAACTGTAAGGTAAGTGGATTGTCAAATATATTGAAGTTATTTCCCCATCCAGGATAAAATTTAGTTTATAAGTTGGGGTGAGTTTATACATCTTCCGCTTAACAATTTTTGAAAAGGTGACTTAAGCTCATCAATTGTATTTGAATTAAGTCGCTAAACAGCGTGTGAGTCAAGCTGCTACATAGCTCGTGCATGGAACGGCCGAGGCTTAGCCCACCTGAGGAGGAGTCATGCGTGAGCCAGCCTCTAGCAGCTCAGCCGGCTTGGCTTGCTATTGTAATACTAAAAACAACTTTACCCATATTTTTTATACAACTAAATTCACAAAAATATGAGATGACAAGGGAAATGACCAGAGAGTCCTAAATGGTTGAATAATCAAGGTCCTCATAGTGAAATTTTTAATGTTTTGTCTAAATAAGTAATTAGAGCCGAACTTGGGCTTTTGACCAAGCAAGTTGCAAAAGACCTCATCAAAAGCTCAGCTCGGCTCAACTTAAGGCTCATTTTTACCTTTCAAATATGCGTTTATCTTTCCGTATTTATTGGTACCAAGGAGGTATGCTGGTTTCAACCCTTGTTGTGGAGCCCTTTTCCGCCGATGTTAGGTGTGTATTTTTTACCGAGCAATTATTTCCTTCAATTACAATGTTTTCTATCTAAATTTATAATAAAAAAATTCATGTAGGATTATTTTGGCTTTAATAAGATGGGCCTAAGAGTGATCGTGATCAATGTTTTCTATCTAGTGGATAGGTTTGCCTTGATCTCTTGTTTAACTATTACTAGCGATTGATAAAGGACTTCAGCTTAAAAATAATGTTGGTTGTAAACCACGCCCAACTATGGTTGCATGAATCGGAATCGGATTTTGACGGAGTCGGAATCGGAATCGATCTGAATCAGACAGGAATCGGTTCAGTTGAATCGGTCTAAATCGGTCATATATAATAATTTGACAACTCATAACATAAATATATAAAATTAGATATTGATGGAAATTTGATATTATTGTATGTATTATATTTTATGATATTTTTCATATTTTTTAAAATTTTTTAAAAAATTATTTAGAGTTAGTTATTATTTTTAACTCGAGTCGGCACGAGTCAAGTTTTAATTACGAGAATGCCACTCCTTATTTCTTTCTCTTCGCCTCTTCTCTCCACAGCCACCGCCGCTGCCGCCATCGCCGTAGCCGCCGCTGCTGCCACGCCCCTCCTCCCCCCAAACCTAGCCCACCCCGCCCCGCCCCCTGCCCTGTCCCTCCACGCCGCCCGCCCCTTCCCGCCAGCCCCGCCCCGCCCTGTGCCTCCCCGCCACCGCCGCCCCACCTCGCCTCCCCCCGCCGGTCGCGCCCCGTCCCCTGCGCCCCCAGCCCTGCCCCTCCAGATCCTCCCCCTGCCCCCAACCTAGCCTCGTCGTCGCCCCCATCGTCGCCGCCGCCTCTCGCCGTTGCCCCCGTCGCCGCCACCGCCGTTGTCGCTCGCCTGTCGCCGTCACTACCGTCACCACTCAGGCAAATTCCAATTTTACCCGTGTTTAAATAATTTAATTAATATCATACCTAAGGTATTTGAGTCATTTTTTTTAAAAAAACTAATTTTTCCCGATTTACCCTGATTCTGATTCCGATTTAAATCGGTCGGAATCGGGCAAACTACCCTATTTTGAGCCCAATTTGGGGTTGACCGATTCAACCTTAAAATCGGATCGGCAACGTGCCGATCCGATTTAAATCGGCCAATTCGTGCAACAATGCGCCCAACACACCGATGTCGGTGAATCCAAATCAAAGTGGAAGGGCACCATCATCCACAATATTGTCACTTGTCAAGCATGTGTTGTAAGTTAATTAGGTGATGCAAGCAATTTATGTTGCAAGTAAACTCTCTTAAACAGAGTGAAATATGGGTAGGAGGAATGGCCTCGCAGCTGGGTAAAATATTTAAGTATTAAATTTGGGGTGTAATCAATTGGGTTAAGTTGAGTCGAATATTTTAATTTTATATATTTTAAATAAATTAATTACTTCAAACTTCGTTTGATACGAAAGGTTGTATTTTTGCAAGCCAAGTTTGAACGGCCTGAAAACTCACTCTAGGTGGTCATATTTGATCCATGTTTGATATTTGATGACTCGACCAACTTTGGTTTCAAGCTTTTTTCAATTTTTTGTTCCACCCACAAGCAAAAATGATAGTTTTTCGAGTCTATATAATATGAAATTATATATAAATCATTAATGCATATAACAAATAAGATATTAAGTGGACAAAGTGAGTTGAACTAGCATTATTACGACGAGGTATTATAAGCTCCAACTTGGTACCAAAAGCCGGTTCCAATCCAAGAAGTGTTAATTTTTGAAATTATAAATATTAATAATATATAACTCATTGTCATACTCAGAATATCAAAAGATCGGATATCAATTAAAGGTGATTGTATCATTGAAGACGAATGACTTCCAAACATCATATATATATATATATATATATATATATATATATATATATATAAACTCATTTGCCTCATTCTAGAACAAAAGAGAAAAAGAGAAATATAAAAAGAATATAAATATAAAAAGGAAAATGTTATCCACTAGTTTAATTTTATATAGAGTATTGAGATAGAGAACTCTTGCAATATCAATTGTATAAGTTGGATAAGTAATCTTCTTGAACTTTTGTAATCTCAATTGTATAAATTTGGTAAGTAATCTTCTTGTATATCTTTATATATTTGATAGATGTAATCTTTAGTTGATGTAGTGAATTATTTATTATTGACCTATAATTTTTGATTCTCGATAAAAGGAGGGTTCTTTAGTTGAGCGAATTGTTTGTTTTTGTCCTATGGTTTTTAACCTCAATAAAGGAAGGGTTTTCCATACTAAATTTCTGTTCTTTTATTTTTATTTTTTATTTTATCTTATTTTTCAGGTATAAATTTCCTATATCTTGTGTTTGCTATTGTTGATCTCAAATTTTGAGAATTTTTCTCAACCGGAAGGACATATAAAATTTATATCAAATAAATACAACTCTGAGTAAGGCTACATAGAGCTTAAAGAGAAAGCCTTCCAACGCTTCAACCCCAAACCCCAATGCTACCTTGCATCAATACAAATTTTGCTTTATTACATTATTCACGTTGATATAAAATATTGTTAGTAGTTCTACGCATGCCTGCGTAGTTGCAAAGAAAAACGACTTGCTTGTAACAGACTCATGGTGGGAGGTTGTCATAAATTTATAAGCAACGACACAAGATTATGAGATTTAACTATTTTGGTTTGTTGAAACATGAGATTTATTTCCCTCTCTCTTCTCTCTCTCTCTCTCTCTCTCTCTCTCTCTCTCTCTATATATATATATATATATAGGGTAAAGGTTTCCTGCGTAAGAGGCAGGAAACCCTTACCTGCGCCAGGACAATCTGGGCCATCTTTATGATCGGACGGCCCAGATTTGATGAAAAAAAAATTTCCACCACCCCCCCTCCTTCGCTAGCGGCCGGCCGACCGGGGGTAGGCGAGGCGGGGCGAGGGTGGCATGGGGGGCAGAGGCGGAGCGCCGCCGCTGTGACGGGGAGGGAGGGCGCTCAGATCTGGCCGCCGCCAGATGCTGGCGAGCAGCCGCGGCCAGATCTGGCTGGGGGTGGGCGAGGCGGGGCGAGGGCGGCATGGGGGGCGGAGGCGGAGCGCCGCCGCCGCCGTGGCGGGGGAGGGAGGGCGCCCAGATCTGGCCGCCGCCAGATGCGGGCGGGCAGCCGCGGCCAGATCTGGGCGCCCTCCCTCCCCTGCCACGGCGGCGGCGGCGTTCCGCCTCCGCCCCTCCATATCATTTGGACCATCCTTCTAATCGGATGGTCCAGATCAAATTAAAATTATTTTTTTAAAAAAAATTAATAAATCTGGGCCGTCCTTGTAATCGGACGGACCAAAAAGTTGTGGCGCAGAGAGCCGATTTCCTGCTCTGGCGCAGGAAATCGGCTCTCCATATATATATATATATATATATATGAGCTACATTTTATATATCTTATACGAATTATATTTTTTATTTTGAATAATTTAATGGGTCTTACAATTCAAAAATTATATAGATAAATAAAATAACAAATAATGACGATAATTATAAAATATCAACAAAATCTAATGTTTTGAACATTTTCATGTTAATTATTAAAATAATTAAAATAAAAATTAATTTCAAAATACCTATTAATTTGTGCATTTTTTGAAAATTTTAAAATAGGTCATAATAATATTAAAAAAAGATAAAATTTTATATACCTTCTAATAATGTACCCTATTTTTAATATTTATAAATATTATTTTATGAAATATTTTTAAAAAGTGTGAATTAAATATATGGTTCTCATATAATTATCTGTCAAACTATACAAAGCTCATGCCCCATGCATAACCCACCCCTATCCCACCAATCCCACCATTAGTGTGTATGTCCCATGCATAACCCACCCCCATCCCACCAATCCCACCATTAGTGTGTATGTCTATATATATATATATACACACACACATACATAACACACACACACATACATATAGAACCAATTTCATGTGGCGGAAGCGAGAATCGGTTCTCTGCGCCACAAATATTTTGGGTCATTCGATTTCAAGGATGGCCTAGATTTATTATTATTTTTTTAAAAATTAAAATTTGATTTGGGCCGTCCAATTACAAGGACGGCCCATATCATCGAGCGGCAGAGCACTGCCGCGGCAGTTGCGGCGAGGGGGAGGGCACCAGGGTTAGGCCATTGTTGGCCCCGCCCCTTTGTATCACCCCCACCCCGGCACCCCGCCCCTTTTTTGCTTGTCGCGGCCGCGGCCTGATCCGGCCACGATAGGCTGGATCTGGCCTTCCCCTGGCCAGATCTGGTCGAGGAACGGCTAGGTCCAGGCTGTCGTGGCTAGATCTGGCTGGTGGTTGCTAGATCAGGTCACGATAAGAAAAAAACTTGTGTTGCTGACGCTGCCGCCCTTCCACCTCGCTCCCCCTCAACCCTGTCGTCCCTCCCCCTGCGGCCAGGCTATGAGGGGTAGGACAATGGGGGTCGAGGGGGAGCCGGGCGGAGTGGCATCTGTGGCGGGGCGGCGGCGTCCATGGCGGGGGAGCGAGGAGGGAGGAGGGTGGAAGTGAGTCCCCCCTCCCCCTGCAACGGGGCGTCGGCCGCGAGGGGGTGGTGGACGTAGTGGGGCGTTTTTGAAATTTTTTTTTAACAATAGATCTGGGCCATCCGATCACAAGGACGGCCCAAATTAAACTTTGAGGCAAGAAAGTTTTCCTGCCCCTACCTCAGGAAAACTTTCTTGATATATATATATAGGAGATTGCTCCTATGCGCTACCAAGAAAGGCAGTGCATGGTCTGTTGGCCGTTGGATCGTGATCCAACGGCCTGCAGCACCCTGCCATCCCCACCCACCCCCCTATTACCCACACTGCCGACATTTGCCACCTAGCCCCCCTGCTCATCCCCTACGTGCCCGCCTCGCCCGCCCTCCCCCTGTTTTGGCGCCCCACCTTGGGTCACCCGGGGAAGAGTCGGGAATGGCGGGGGGACGACGCTAAGATGGTCACCAAAAGTCATCACCAGGGTTGGTGGCCGGGAAGGAAATCGGTAGGGAGAGGGGGAAGAAAGGGAGGCGGTGGCAAGGCATCCCTAGCTAGCAGCGGGCGACCGGCGTTGTAACACCCCGTTTCGGCTCACCCGTGAACCGACCCGGAAATGTCACCGG